>PVJH01020213.1:0-41112 GCA_004026705.1 Nesogale talazaci | reverse complement strand
AAAAATGGACACATGCAATTCATCAATCAGAGAAATCTATCAGTAGACCAAATGGACACAAATGGCAGACTGAGGAAGACAGAATTATAAAGGAACTTGCCAAGAGCAAGCATTCAGAACACCAGGAGGTCAGTAGATCTAAAAAGGAGGTCAGTCGATCCAACAAAACTTTTACAGATAGAAAAATCCAATAAAAATATGAAAAATCCACGAGAACACACATTAGATCAAGAATTTTTCACAATTCTATCATAAGGCTACCTCCGGTTGCTATGAGTTGTATCTGACTTGGCAGCACCTAAGCACAACATACAATCAAGACATAGCCGCAAGCCCAGGATTGCTGGTCCTTAGTGTTTTTTTCTCTGTAAAGGACTGTGATGATAATACCAAGTAAAAGAAAGATATTCCAGATATTCTCCCAGAGACACACAGGAAGTTAATCCCATTCAACTTACCATCATATTGCTTTCTGAGTTTTCTCCCTGCTCCTTTTCTCCACAGTCGAATGCCTACTTTGAGCTGTTGGAATTCAGGTGAGTGAGGAAGGTCCCAGGTATAGAGATGCGTCTATTCTTCTCTTCTCTGCTGTCTCTTCTCTGCTGCAGCTGGCTGAAGAGCAGAAAGGATTGTGAAGCCAAATGCGAGAAGGCCTCCCATTTATATTGGAAGCAAGCCACACCCCCAAGGAAACATTCTTTCAATTGATTGGATCAGAGTCGTAATCAGAGTGAGAGTGTTATAAGCTGCCCTAACCTTCTTTTGCCGGATTGGTGCAGATCCCATTATGGAAATAAGTACATTGTGTTAGATTGGCGCTTCTCAACCTGTGGATTTTGGTTGCCTAAGACCATCAGGGTGGAGGGAAGGTGGCATAGAAAGAGAGAACAGATGGCAAGTGTCTAGTATGTACATATAACCTCACTGGGGGTCGACAGCAGAGAAGTAGGTGAAGGGAGACGTCCAATGATGTAAGATAGGACAAATGAATAATAGTTTATAAATTATGGGGGAGGGAGGAGTGGAGAGGGATGGGGGGAAAGAGGAGTGGATACCAGGGGCTCAAGTAGAAAGCCAGTGTTTTGAGGATGATGAGGGAAACAAATGTAGATACAATGAATGTATGTGTGGATTGTGATAAGAGTTGTATGAGCCCTCAATAAAATGACTTTTTAAAAAAAAGAAAAAGAAAACACCTATTGCCGATGGTCTTAGGAAGCGAGACTCCACTCCTCTCTGTCTCTCCAGGTGATCTGCCCACATACAGATACGCCCACATAGTAGTATCGGCATGAAGACTGTTACCCATGCGGCACCATGTATGCTTCAAGACAAAATTTAATTGATTTGTCCTTAGAAATAAATGTCTCACAATATGTAATTGTATATCGTTTTTGTGATTGATCTCTATACTTTAATTATGTTCAGTTTGTAACAACAAAAATACATCCTGCATATCAGATGTGTACATTCCGAATTATAGCAGTAACAAAATTACAGTTATGAAGTAGCGACAAATCTGATTTATGAGGAACTGTATTAAAGGGTCATGGTATTAGGAAGGTTGAGAATCACTGTGTTAGATAATTTCATGGGACATCGTTGTTGTTAGGTGTCCTTGTGACAGTTCTGTCTCATAGTGACCGTTAGAGCCAGCAGGATGGAGCAGAACAGAACACACAGAACGAATGGTCCTGTGCTTCTCTCATAATTGTTATGTTGGAACCTTCTGTTGCAATCACTGCGACAGTCCATGTTGTTGAGGGTCTTTATCCCGCACGGACCCCCTACTTTAGCAAGCATGATGGACTTTTCCTTGGACTGGTCTTTCCTGATAACATGTTCAAAGTACGTGAGACCCCCGCCTCATCATTCTTGGTTCTACCAGGCATTCTGGCTGTACTTCTACAGCTCTTTGTTCTTTTGGCAGCCTATGGTACTTCTAATATTCTTCACTAGCACCACAATTTGGTCTTTCTTATTCAATGTTCATAGAAAGACTTTCAAAATGCCATCACTTGGGTCAAGTCCGTTTTAGTTCCCAAAGTGAACTCTGCTCTTCAGCACTTAAAAAAGATGTTTTCCATTGCAATACTTGAATTTCTTAACTGCTGCTTCCGTGAGCATTGTTGTGAAAATTAAATCCATGACAAATGTGAACCACTGAGGAGCATTGTCTAACCTCGTTAATAAAAAGCCTTGACTACCTCACAGGGATCTCAACGAGATAGCACTCAGATATGAGAACCAGGCATTTCCTGAAACACAGTCCTTTAGATTTTTCAATGAACAAAATCCCAAACTCTATTAAGAAAATGATTTTTTGTTGAAAACTATAACAACTGTAGTTGGGCAGCATGTAGATACTTTAAGTGCTCCAAAGTAATAAATAGATATTTACAGACAGCCCAAGAATGGATTCTTGGTGAATTTTAGAAAAAACAATAACTATTAGTCATACATTGTTACCCGGCATTCATGCATCATAATCTACAGACTTCATTGAATCAACCAGTGCATGTATTTGGTAAAAATGGTTCCATTTATATTTCAAAGTCAGGGACATAGCCTTGTCCCCACTTCACATTAGCACGAGATAGAAGTGAATAACCCATTACTGTGAGTTTAGCTAGATTGCCAGTCAAGACAGATAAGGCTTACTGCTCCCATAACAATTTACAACCTCAGACACCCACAGGGGTAGTTCCACTCTGTCCTAATCACCGTGAGTCAATTGGTTCTCTGGTGCTGGATTTGGTCTGTTTTAAGCATGTTCCTTTTGATCAGGCTCCCACAATAGGGAGTGCGTGAGTCACTCACAAAGCCGAGTCACTGGGACTTTACAGGACAGAGTAGAACTGTTTGTTTAGGTTTCCGAGGCGAAATGATAAACCTTATCTGAGCATAAAACCCTCCTGTTTGTCCAATTGCTCAGTAAAGAGTTACAGTCTCAGAACTGAAGCCTATTGGACTCAATCAATGACTGTCCGTTTGGTTTGGGGTTTCTCCTATGGAGACAGAGCGGCTGATGGTTTTGAACAGCTGAGCTTGTGATTAGCAGCGCAACAAGGAATTCATTAAGCCACGAGGCTGCAGTTCAAAGAAGGATGGCTGAAGAGTCTAAATGTCCGTGTCCCAATCAACTTGGGGAGTGGTGAATTTAGCTTACGGTGTTAACACTGATTTGGCCAGTTTAACCAGTGTAATTTCTCTGTACACACTGAAGGGAATTATCACTGCAGAGAGAAGTCTAAAATGTCAATGACCTCCATTCTGAACAAATGATAGGGAAGACATCTGCAATAACGCTTTCGAGTTGCTACAGTGGCCAAGCTTAAGTATTCAGCAGGCTGTCGTCTTCTTTACATCCGCTGTCTTCTTTACATGTCTTCTCCTTCTGGTCTCTAGGGCCTTTAAAGACATGTTCTTTTGTCCGCAGCCTGCCCAATGTGCTAAGATACAGACAACGTACATAAAAAGGCAGTGAAAAATAATTTGGCATCGAGAGCCTGAAACGTATGAACATGAATCGCTCAATATGTGCAACCATCCACCAGAAAGTAAGGTATTTGGGCATAGCAGAATGGGACCCTGTATTAAATGTACCTAAAACATTTTAAATCCATTGCCTTGCACAGAGATCTCCCACACTGTTGTTAAGCGCTGTCACGATGGTCCCAACCTTATGCGCAGTCACATAAAACACCCTCGGGTCTTTCACCACCTTCACAGCTGTTCCGCGTTTGAACCCATTTTTGCAGGCACCGTGTCAATTCATCGTGTCCAGGACCTTCCTCTCGATCACCGTCCTTCTACTTGGACAAGCATGATACCTTCTTCAGAGCCTGGATTCTCTTAATAGCATGTCCAAGCACATCTTTATTTCAAAGGACCTTTCTGGCTGAGCCTCTTCCAATGCAGACTTTTTTGGCTATTCTTTTGACAGTCAATACAATAGCTTTTGACAGTACCATCAATATTCCTCATCAGCACCTTGATTCAAAAGCATTAATTCTTCTCCAGTCTTCCTTATGCAATATCCAAATTTCATGTCTGTCTCGCGTTCTCTCTCTTTGTGTGTGTGTGTGTGCGCGCGCGCGCGCGCGTGTGTGTGTGTGTGTGTGTGAAATTGGAAATACCAAAGCTTAGATCAGGAAAATCTTAGTTCTCAAACAAACTTCCTTTTCAACACTTTAAAGAAATCTTGTGCACCAGATTTACACAATCTTTGACCTCTTGACTGCTGCTTCCATGAACACTGAATATGGATCCAAGGAAGAAAAAAATCCTTGACAATTTCACCCTTTTCTTCATTGAACATAACGTTACCTATTGGTCCCCTTGTGAGGATTTTGGTCTCCCTTACACTGAATTATAATTTATGCTGATTGTTACAACCCTTTATATTCATCCGCAAGTGCTTCAAGTCTTAACCTACTTTCAGCATGCAAGGTTGTTTCACTTGAATATTATAGCTTGCTAATAAGCCTTCCTCTAATCCTGATGCTACATTCTTCTTTACATAAACCAGATTCTTTGGACACTTTGCTCAGCATCCTTGTTGAATAAATATAGTGAGAGATACAACTATAAAGCACAACTTTCCTGAGTGTAAACCATGTAGCATTTCTTTGTTCTTTTGCACAGCTGCGGCTGGATCCATGCACAGGTTCCACATGAGCACAATTAAGTGTTCTGGGATTCCCATCCTTCTCAAGATGAGCTAAAGTTTTCTATGACCCACACAGTCCAATGCCCTGTACAGTCAATAAAGCACAAGTAAACATCCTTCTAGCATTTTCTGCTTTCTATCAAGATCCAAATGACATTAGCAATGATCTCCCTTGTTCCACAACCCCATCTGAATCTGGCCTCAAACCCTGAAAACACCTTGTCAATCAACTGCTGCTATTGCTGTAGGATAATCTTCAGCAAAATTTTACTTACATGTGATATCAATGATATCATTCAATAATTCGAGCATTCTGTTGAATCACCTTTCTTTGGAATGACTGCAAATATGGATCTCTTCAGCCAGTTGACCAAGCAGTTGTCGTCCAACTTTCCTCATCTAGACAAATGCTTCCAATGCTTCAATGGCTTAGCAAATATTTCAATGTGTGTTTCATTCATTACTGGTGTCTTATTTTTAGCTAACTCCTTCAGTGACACTTGGATTTCCTCCTTTAAGACCATTTGTTCTTGCTCATATGATACCTCTTGAAATGATTGATGATCAATTTTTTTTGTACAATGAGTCTGTGTGTTCTTTCCATCTTCTCTTTAAGCTTTATTTAACATTTTCCCATAGAATCTTTCAACATGGCATTAGCAGGCTTAAATTCTTTCCTTAGTTACTTCAGTTTAGTAACCTGCTCCGTGAGTTCATATTTTCTAGGTGTTTTTTTTTGGGGGGGGGCATCACTGCCCTCTGGTGGGAGTAGGAGGCCCAGCCTTGCTCCTGAAGAGCTACCGCTGGATTTGAACTGCCAAGTCAGTGGGCTGCAGTCCCGCACTCAACCACTACACCACTGGGGCTCAGTCTGATATTTTCTGTTTTTTAATTCTGGGTCTCTACACATTTCACAATAATATTTTTCTTTGTTTTCTCAAGCTGCACTTTCAAGTTTTTTGCTCAACTCTCTGATGTAATAATTTTGTCCATTTTCCTTAGCTACTCTGCAAGCAGGAGCAAGTTTCAGAGTGTGTTTTGATGTCCGCTTTAGTCTTTTCTTTCCTTACTGTCTGTGGTGGTCATGTACTTGATGTCAATTTCATGATTGGGATGTAAGGGGTAGAGTCTGGCCTATTCAGTCTGGAGATAGCCAATGAGGCCTCTGTGTGGGTATGGCTTTCTCCTGAGAATTCTGGGAAGTCTCACAGTATTTCCCAATTGGAGAGGAGAGACCATATTCCTGCTTGTTGGGAGTTAGCAACTCTGACTGACAAGATGGCAGCGTCTGATGAGCTGGAAGAGGTGGAGGAGAAGCTACATGGCTTTACCCTGATGGAACCAGACCTTTGAAGCCAGAAAACCCATAGAGAGACTCCTTCCAGCACTGAGATATTTCTACCACCAATGGATACTGCAGATGGACCCTGAGCCCTGGCAATGAGGAGCCATGGGGAGACCCCTGCCAGAGCTGGAATTCTGTACCCCCTGGCCTGTGACTTTGTGAGTCAGAAGGAAACTTTAGAGACTGGTATCAGACATATGGGTTAATATCGGACTTATGACTTTGAACTAGACTGGGTTGGGATACTTTTTCAATGTTCCATTCCTCTTGTATATAAAACTTTCCCTTATATCCATATGTGTGTCTATGAATTTGCTTCTCTAGTTTACCTGGACTGACACATTATGGTACCTTAGGAGTGGGGCAGGGAGAAACAAATCATAAAGATGGAGAGTAAATGTTTGTTTGACTTCTACCTCATGTTAGTGTTTCTTTGACTAGTGAAAAGTCAGATATGTCCTTGCAATCTACTGACTTGTTTTCTGGAAACAATATGGGAAGTTAAAGTTTTGGCTATGCTGTTTGGATGCTGTCTTTTGTTATTCCTATATAAAATGGCAAAAAAAAAATGAAAGCTGTTAATGTATATTTTGAGCTCAGGGATAAAATCGCCATTTGAATGTCTCAGAACCTATGCTGCTCCAGGACAAAGAAGACCTTGAAGAAGGTCAGAATGCCTGACAGAAAGAATGGATTTGTTTGATGTTTTCAGAGACCTAATTCCATTTTTTGTGTAAATAGTTTAGATAAGGATATAGATAATCTTAATAAGTATTGGCCTTGACTGTTCTAAGAATTAAGTTTAGTTTCTGATTCTATGCTGTTTATAGTAACTTCTTATGCCTATGATTATAGATATAAGAATGTAAAGAAATGTTTACTGGGAAGTATGAAAAGAGAGTTTGCAAATCCAGTTGCCAAAGCCATGCATTGACCTCTAGATGGGTTTAAGACTTACTTTCAAAAGTGTTTCTGAAGGGATTAACCCCACCTTGTCCTTAGATGGGTTTAAGTCACATCTGGAAAGATGTCTCTGAAGAAATTAGCCCCACCCAGTCTTGTGGAGCTCTCAGGATATTTGTATTCTGAGAGATCTGACTACGGGCCAGACTGACTGATTGAAGAAGGAGGAATGTTCCCTTTTTGGAAACCTTGAACTGTGGTCTGTGTTAACAGTTGGAATATGGAACATGAAGATAATGTCATCTGGGACTGAATGTTAAAGGAAATATGTGAAAGGCTGCAAAGCTTGCTAGGTGTCCACCGGGATTTACTATTTGAGTGGAAGTAGAAGAAATGCAGCAATAAATAGGCGGGTTGATTTTGGCCACTGACATCCATGGCCTAGGTTCACAGGAAATAGAGAAGACAAGAGCGAGTTGACTGGTCTGAAGTTCATGAGCTAGCATGAGAGGGCTAGGCCTGTTGAGAATTTGTGATGGGACCATAGTCTAATGGGAAGGCAACCAATGGACCCCCTGATGAAGCTAAGTGAGACAGCCCACATTGAGTTGACCAGAATCTGACCAGCGGAAGAGAAACGATTTGAGTCTGTGAACTGGTGCATGTCACTGCTGACTTTATGGATGGCCTGTCCTGATTTGACTTTGCTAATGGATGCGCATTTGCAAGGTTCCAACTGGAATGAAGATTCTACATGTTGAAAGATATGATTGTTTTCTCAGATTGTTTCTCAGAGGTTGATGTAAGTGAGCAATATAGAAATTAGATACCCAAAATAAAGGCCCGAGATGGTTGGCTTACAAACTCTCATAGGTGGTGGAATATAGATTCATAAGATTATAGAATCAAGGTGTAGGTATTTTGTAACTGCAATTGTAAGGCACAGGATACCTTTTGTTCATTTATAGAATATTATTTTTAAATGATGGTGACACATGTTGAATTGTATGCATTTTAGTTTCATCCTGTTACGTATAGATATGATTTTATTGTTCATTTGAAAGTTACATATGGTTACAGAGTTATGTGAAAGTGTGAAATTGACAAAGGATGGTCTGTGGCAGTCATGTACTTGATGTCAATTTTATGATTGGGATGTAGGGGTAGAATCTGGCCTGTTATTCTGGAGATAGCCAATGAGTAGCCAATAAGGCCTCTGTATGGGCATGCCTTTCTCCTGAGAATTTTGGGACATCTCACAGTATTTCCCTGGTGGAGATGGGAGACCATCTCCCCAGTTGTTGGGAGTCACTTGACTGACAAGACAAGATGGCAGCATCCAATGAGCTGAAAGAGGTGGAGGAGAAGCTGCACAGCTTTACCCTGATGGAACCAGACCTCTGAAGCTAGAAAAGTCACAGAGAGACCCCTTCCAGTGCTGAGATGTTTCTACCATCAATGGACACTGCTGATGGACCCTGAGCCCTGAAAATGAGGAGCCATGAGGGGGTCCCTGCCAGAGCCGGGATTCTGCACCCACTGGCCTATGACTTTGTGAGTCAGTAGGAGACGTTTTGGTTCTCTGCTTCACTGATCTCTGAAATTCCACTTTAACACCATTCTAATAAATATGATATGTAAGCACAAATAGGCATATATGTGTATACACACACTCATATCTAAAGTACCACCAATACTGAAATTTCACTATGCAACCTCTTTCTCTTTCTGTGGCAGTCATGTGCTTATGTTAATTTCATGATTGAGATGTAGGGGTGGAGTCTAGCTTATTAATCTGGAGCTAGGAATTGAGTATAATGAACCCTCTGTGTGGGCAAGGCTTTCTCCTCATACGTCTGGGAAATCTCGCAATATTTCCCTGGTGAAGATGAGAAACTATCTTCCTTAGTGGTTGGGAGTTAGTCTCAGAGATGATGAATCACGGACAAGATAAGATGGCAGCTCTAAGAAGCTGGAGGAGCCGGAGGAGAAGCCACACGGCTTGGCTCTTTTGGAACCAGACCTCTGAAGCTGGGGCGGCCACATGGAGACCTCTTCCAGTGATGAGTAGCTTCTGCCACCACTGGTTGCTATCGATGGATCCTGAGCCCTGGAAGCCAGCAGCCATGTGGAAACCCCTGCCGGGATTCTGCACCCACTGACCTGTGACTTTGTGAGTCTGAAGGAGACTTTATAGACTGATTTCAGGCATATTGCTTAATATCGGACTTAGGACTTTGGACTGGACTGGGTTGGGATGCTTTCTCAGTGTTCCATTCTTTTGTATATAAACCCTTTCCTTATATCCATATGCGTGTCTATGAAATTTGTTCCTCTAGTCTACCCGGACTAACACACCTTCTAAGTTTTTTTTTGTTGTTGTTGTTGTAAGCAAATATTGGCTTCAGGATACTGTCACCTTCTGACAGTGTCTGTCGTGTCTGACAGAACTCTCATTTCAAGGAGCCGTACATTCCATCATCTGTAAACTCGACTCCTTTTCAGTTACTCCCCTATTATTCAAACAGAAACTCTATCAGGTCTATTTCCAAGAAAAGTATGCCATTCCAATTCTAGAGTTCTTTATTTCTCTAACTCACAGTTTCCACTTGAAGAGAAAGCAATAAAATACTATCTTGTAACTACATATAGAATTAACTAGCTTTTTGTTTTATTCAAATTTAATTGAAACAGTCCAAGCATGTAGAAGAATTTTAATGAAATAGAAATATTTCATATATGACATATGGTAAGAAAAGAAAAATACAATTCATAGAAACAGTAGAAGTAGAAATGACACCTATGATGGAATTTTAGTCAAGGTAGTAAAACTGCTATTATACATCTACTACCGGGCTGAGCCCCAGTGGCGAAAGTGGTTGAGTGTGGGACTGCAGCACATGGGCTTGACGGTTCAAATCCAGTGGCGGCTCTCAGGAGCAGCGCTGGGTAGCTCCCACGACCACCAGAGGGCAGTAATGTCCCTCAAAAAATATATAATACCTTTCTTAAAAGCACTACAGAATCTATGTGCCTAAGATGATCCAAGAAAGTTATAAAAGTTTTTCAAAATCAATTCCTAGAGTTTCAAAATACGACACTATGCATGAAAAAGTCAAAACAAATTTATGTCATATCGTAGAATTCAAAAAAGACCAAAGTTTTCCCAGATAGAGAAGTATTCAAAGTAAGACAAGGCTGAAAATAGGTAACCAGAGATACCCATCTGTATAGAACAGCTACAAAGTAAATACAGGGAATGGTGTGGTTGCAGAACTTTCAAATAGAGAGGAAGTCAGGTAGATTTCAATATCAAAAAGATTGCTTTGATTTTGGATATAAATATATGTCAGGGTAATCTCAAAGAAAATGAAGAAAGCTTATCAAAATAAAAAGGAGAAAAATCATAGATTTATTAAATATTAAAACAACATCAATGAAGGAGATTACAAGGGGACACACAAACAAAATGAACTCAGCCTCCAAAATTATGCAGCATAAAGAAACCAGGAGGACTAAACACACAGAAAGAAAATACACACATACTGAAAAACAATAATAATAAAGTCATAACTGTCCATAACTATACTGAGTGCAATTGGATTAAATGCATCAGTCAAGATACAAACTGGCAAGAAAGATAAATAAATAAGACCCTCCAATATTCTTTCTGCAAGAAGCACAATGTGGGCACAAAGACAAAAACAGACTAAAAATCAAGGGATGTGTATGAGTAGATACCCCCACCCCATAGGAATTTTTTTTTGAAAGGTATGTATTTAAAGTTTTTTTTGGGGGGGGGGACATCACTGCTCTCCAGTGGTGGGAGTAGGAGGCCCAGCCCCACTGCTGGAATTGAACCTCCATCCCAGTGGGCCGCAGTACTGCGCACAACCACTACGCCACTAGGGCTCAGCCCTAAAGTTTTTTTTTAAAAAAACAACCTATCACCTTCAAAGTACTCTCCATTACACTTAATACAGTTGTCAAATCTATGATTTCATTCTTGGAAACATTTTTCAAATTCATCTGTTTAGACAGCTGAGAGAACCTCCCTAGTTTTTTTTTCCCTCCACCTCTTCTACTTCATCAAAGCACTATATTTTCATGACCTTCTGCATTTGAGGAACAAGGTCAGATGCATGGGGCAAGAGATGACTGCATGAGTAGGTTCATTGTTGAGGTGACAGAACCAGTCCCCTGTCTGCCACAAATCAGGCCTTTTTGTCACACACTGTTATGCAATCTTTTCCAAATCTCTAAATTGAAAGCTTGATTAACAGTCTGACCTGGTGGAGCAACTTCAAATTCACTACAGCATTTTCATCCATAGGGAAGTTGACAGATGTCCAGAATGAGATTTGTCATCAATCCACGTCACCTTTTTTCGAAATGAAAAAAATGACTTATACATTTGAGTTTTTCTCATACACTTGTCCTTGTAAGCTGTGTTCAACATCACAGCAATTTCTGCGTGGCATTTTTTCCTGAGCAGGAAATAAAATTTGACATCCACATGCTGTTCTCTTAAGTCAGCCATCAGAAAAAAATGAGGTCAAAGCAAAAGTACTTTTATGAAAAAAGTTCACTGTGACCAGAGATCCTTCCTGGGAGATGCCACTGGATGCACTAATTCAGAGTGACTTTCTCAATGATCACATAGTGGCGAAAATACATACTATGAAAGCTCTGCCCAGTGAATCTCTATATTTCTACCTCTATATCCATCTCGAATCAAATAATAGCAGGAATGGTGATATTAATTTCTGTAAAAAGACTTCAAGGCAAAATGCAACCTAAGATAAATAGAAGGGTATTAAATGGTCAGTAAGAAGATATAACCATAATAACCACCACATCTCTGTCAGTTTGTTGTACTGTGGTGGCTTGTGTGTTGCTATGATGCTGGAAACTAACTCACTCATATTTCAGATGCCAGCAGGGTCACCCAAAGTGTACGGGTTTCAGATGAGCTTTCAGACTAAGAGCAGACCATGGAGACGGACTTAGCTGCCCACTTGGAAGAAGGTGCTACTAAAAACCCAATGTGTAGCTTGTAAACATTGTTAGGGACCAAGGGCCTAATGAATGGAAGCAGAACATGGTTGGAGACCACGTAGAATGATGTGCCCCTTGGGTTGGGAGGTACTCAGAATGTGACTGAGGAGAAACTAATTTCTTGGAGTGGAGTCAATCATAGTGGCATGAGTCAGGTAAAGTCTGTGGGAGTGTAGCTCTCGGGGTCAATATTCGCTGATGGGGCACTACTAAAGATAAGGAGAAACAACTGAAATGATTTGCTAATGATCAAAACTTAGAATGTGTAAATTAAGAATCAAGAATAATTAGAAGTCTTCAAAAATGAAATGGAACACATAAAGATTGATATTTTAGTTATTAATGAGCTGAAATGAAGTGGTATGAACAATTTTGAATCATAAAGTGTCTCTTCTCAACCAGTTAACTAAAACTTGAAATGAAATGGAAATATTTACAAAAGTGTTTCTGAATTTCTTGCAGGAGTGGAAATATCTTGGATATGAAGTATAGCTGGGGAAGAAAAACAGAAATAAGGTGTTTTCTTAAGCTATTCCAAAGAAATGTATGGCTCGGGGCCATCAAGAAATTGGGTCAAAATAACTAGATATGCTGATAAGTCTACAGAACTGATAGCAGACTCTTCATTAGTTCAATCAGCATCAACTGAGAGAACTTCTGCTGTGTCTACATGGAGACCCACTACAGGCTATAAACAAGAGGATGATGTCTCCTCAAGGTTGTCTCTTCTGTATCCTATTTCATGGTCCTATAGTTCAGTCAACTCAACCCAGAGGTTCCTTCTGTTCATCAACTCAAAAGGCTTCCTTCTCTGAGGTCCCCAGATTCTCTCATTAATTTGCTCAACAGTAACACATTTTGGTTGTCTTGAAGAATGGGCCAGGAGAGGTAGTAAAGATTTAGGGGCAGGATTGGTGATATTTTCAGGAATTCTCAATGTACCACTTGCTCCCTCAGGTCCTCCTTGTGCACTTGCAGAGGATTAGTCTTAGGCCTGGGTCCCCTATGCTCCCCTGGATTAGGTGGTCTGGATCTTCATCTGTGATCTGCTGAGGATCCTCAGGTTTTCACATGGGACCCTTGAATATTCCATTGTCACCTACATGCATCTGCTCTGTATTTATCCGAGAGGCCCCTTGCTCAATCAGCTGGGTCAACCTCTAACTGAACATAGCACAAGTTGAACCTGGTTCGCCAATTTATGTGAAAGACAAGATAGTATTCCAGTTTTATGACTCCTGCCCACCCTCAAATCCAAGGATACTTAGTCTAAAGGGAAATGGAACATGAACACATGCTTTGACTTTAATGAACTCTGTAAACATAATGCTAAATAATTAAATAATGACCAAAGAACACTTTTTTGCTATGATCCTACTTACATGAATTATCTGTATTAGGCAAACCCAGAGACCAAATCATTAATGGTTATCAGCGGAGAGTGGGAAAGGAGAAGTATTGCTTGTGGAGCTTGTTAAGGTGGTGGTATAATTCAAAAATTAATCGTAGTGAAGGTTCCACAGCATTTTGAATACTGCCACTGAGTAGTAGTACATGCGAAAATGGTTGAAGACCAAACTTTTGTAGATACTTTATCACAATAAATAGAGAATGCACACATCTTTAGTACAATTTGAAGTGCTGCTTACTGTGGCAATCACCTAAACTGGTGTCAATTTGAGGATTAAGAGTGTAGGAGTAGAGTCTAGATTGCCGATCTGGAGATAGTCAATGAGACCTCTGTGTGGGCATGGCCTTCTCCTCTGAGAATTCTGGGAACTCTAGCACTTCCTTCCTGGAAGCAGAAGACACTCTCTCACTCCCTTGGAGACACTCTACTGACAGGACTGACTTCCTGTGAGATACCCTTGAGGAGAAGCCACTTGAACCTAACCTGATGTAGCCAGAACTCTGAAGCTGGTAAAACCACAGAAAGGCTCTGCCAGTGCCGAGATGCTTCTACTGCCACTGGATCCAAAGACTTTCTATTCATTGGCTTGTGATCCTCCTGCTTTTGGCATCATTGTATGTGTTTCATGAGTCTGAAGAGGACTTTACAGATAGGTATCGAACATATTGATATCAGACATAATCATGCTTATGACCTTGGACTGGACTGGGTTGGGATGTTTCCTCAATGTACAATTGTCCTTTGTATAAAACTCTCTCATATATACATGAGTGTTTATGAATTTATTCTCTAGTCTACCCAGACTAGCACATCGATCTTCTATACATATATGTTAGTTTTTTTTCTTTAAAAGCTTTAAAGACAAAAACTTGAATTGCTTGTTCATAAAAATTGGCAAAATTTGTTGAGGTTTTCTGGGGGGGAGAGTATTTCAGTTTTCTAGTATCATTAGCAGAAATACCAAAGTGGAAAGTTTTAACAAGCAGAAAACAGTTTAATAGGCTGCAATGAAGTGAATTATTTAAGATGATTATTCTACACATAACCTTTGTTACTGCCACCAAACAAGCTTATTTTCCTGTAGGGGCTGAGTGAGAAGGTGAGGGGAGGTGCTTGTTGGACTATATGATTCAGCTGTGAAGGCTAATTGTGATTGCCAATGTACTGGGCATTAAATGAGCCAAATTTCCATCAACTGACAAATGGATTAAAAAGTTGTGGTACATACATACAATGGAATATACTACGCATTGCTGAAAAACAGTGATGAATGCATGAAGCACATCACTGCATGGGAAGAACTAGAGAAAATTATGCTAAGTGAAGTAAGCCAAGCATAAAAGGACAGGTACAACATGAGTCCACTGAGGTAAGCGTAATTTAAAAAGAATGCAAAAGGAGTACCTTGGGTTACTACTGTATTCAGAAATGCCTGGGGAGAGGTCCAAGTAGTATGGGAGGGGCCAGACCAGATTCCGAGCTACATATGGTAGCCAACTGGAATAGGGGGATGGGGGTGGGCCGTGGGGCAAATGATGATGTGTAGAGAGGGAATGGAGTACTAACCCTCCCAAGGGGAGTATATTGTTTATATCTCCACAGCAAAAGAGAGACCAAACTTAAACCCCGTGATCCAGGATATGAACGCAGTGTGGCAGTATGAAGTGGAGAACCAACCAAGGAGTCTGAGCACACAACCTCAATTCCAACTACAGGGGCAGCTGCCTCTCCACCAGGAGAGTTTGCCTTAGAGGTCAGCAATTGAAGCTGCAGCTTAGGGAATGAGAGATGCCTGACCAGAGTACATGAGAACAAATGAAGAGGGAGGAAGAGAGAATAGAGTGCATTCTGGTCCACTCATCCTGGTCTACTCATCCTGGTTCAGGGCGATACTCCCACTCAGAACAGTCAATGCACAAAGAGGATCCTATGTGGCCAGCCCCACTATGAAATACAGCTATCATCACTGACCCAAGGCCCTTTGGGGTCAACAGTGGAGAACCAGGGTCAGGATTATACCCGGTCTGACACAACCACACCAAGGAAAAACACTAAGGGTGTGCAACAGAGCGTGAAGATCCAGATGGAATGACCACAATAAACTTTGGGACCAGGGAGTGGCACCCCATCTGACTCAACCAGTGGACACTCCTGGAGGTCAAAAACAGACCTTGAATTGCTTACATGCTTTTATATTGCATATATATATATATATATATATATATATATATATATATATGACATTGGGGGTTTTGTTGTTGTTATCATTGCTTTATTTTTTTTTTGGTTGCTTTATTTTAGGAAGCATTTTTGGGGTACATATTGTTACCTTTGCAGGTCTATCTAGATAAGATAGGCTGGATGAACAGTCTGGAGGCGAAAACAACGGGATTGAGGGTTCCGGGATGTGGGCCATGGGAGAAGGGAGGAGGGGGAAAGGAGATGGTGTTCACCAGCCCAAGGATAAGGGTATACCAATTGATCCAAAATTAGAGACAAGGTGGATGAGAGAAGTCCAGTAGGGATTGATCAAAGGTAATGTAACAGAGAGAAAATACTGGAAGCTGAGTATGATAGTGGGACAAGAGGGAAGTAAAAGGAAATAGAGGAAAGAACTGGGGGTAAAGAGCATTTATGGAGGTTTAAATATAGGCAGGTACATAGGTGCATATGTCTATATGTGACAATGGAGGAAACAGATCAACGAACTTGCACATATAGGCTTAGTAGTAGAACAGCAGATGGGCATTGGACCTCCACTCAAGTACTTCCTAAATGCAAGAACACTTTGTTCTATTAAATTGGCCTTCCATGATGCTCACCTTCCCTACCCGATCACTGAATACAAAAGTGTGCATAAGCAATGGTGGTGAAGAAAGCTGATGGTGCCTGGCTATCAAAAGATGTAGCGTCTGGGGTTTTAAAGGCTTGAGTAAGCAAGCGGCCATCCAGCTCAGCAGCAACAAAGCCCACATGGATGAAGCACACCAGCATGTGGACCATGAGTTGTCAAGGGGATCAGTTATCAGGGTTTAAAAACTAAAAATCATAGCAGTGCATGCTCGCTTCCCTGATATGATCACTGAAGACAAATGTGTGCATAAACAAATGTGGTGAAGAAAGCTGATGATGCCCAGCTATGAAAAGATATAGCACCGTGGGTCTTGAAGGCTTGAGTAAACAAGCGGCCATCCAGCTCAGAAGCAACAAAGCCCACATGGAAGAAGCACACCAGCCTGTGTGACCACAAGGTATTGAAGGGATCGGGTGTTAGGCATCAAAGAACTAAGATTATATTATTGTAAATAAGGGGGAGTACAGATTGGTGACCCAAAGCCCATCAATAGGTGAAGCGATATCCTCTTACAGAAGTGTTACAGGGAGGAGATGAGCCAGTTAAAGTACAGTGTAGTAACAACGAAATATGCACCTTTCCTCTAGTTCTCTAATGCTTCCTCACACCCACTATCATGCTTTCAGTTCTACCAGACAAGTCTGACTAGAACAGGGGATGTATACTGGAGGCGGAAACATGGGGAACTTAGAATAGATATTCCTTCAGGATGAGTGATGGGAGTGGTGAGACTGGGAGGGTGGAGGGATGGTGGAGTAGAAAGGGGGAACTAATTCCAGGGATCTACATAAAACCTGCCTCTCTGGAGCATGAGTGAAGGGATACATTGGACAGTATACGAAATGAAATAGCAATTTGAAAATTATTAAAGGTTCATGGGGGGTAGGAAGGAAGGGAAATATGGGGAGCTGGAACTGGGGCCCTAAGTGGAGGGAGGATATTTTGAGAGTGTTGATGGCAACAAGTGTGCAAATGAGATCTGCATACAATTGGTGTATGTATGGATCGTGGGGGGAGGTGTGTGAGTACCCAATAAAATGATTCATTTAAAAAAGGGGGGGAGGGAATAGCTTCTTTTTGAAGAGGTGCTTATACCAAGGGCTCAAGTGGAAAATGTTTGGAAATGTATGTGGCAACATCTGTGCAAATGTGCTTGATACAGATGATGTACTGAATGTTATAATAGCTGTAAGAGCCCCCAATAAAATTATTTTTTTAAAAAGTCTTTTAGCATGAAAAAAATCTTCAAGCTCTATTATATATTTTTTTTAATTTATTTTTTATATGTTTTCCTGTATTATGCTTCTTTTACCCAAGCCATTTCAGGGTCTTCCCCACTCATCATTCCAATCCTGGAAGGCATACAAAGACTTAATATTATGAATAACAATCCTCTCAGTAACTGCTGCACATGGAGGATCATTATCAAAATGTAACAATTTTTGAATGTGCAGATGACAATGGGGTCCCAGAAACAGAAGTAGAGTTGGCGTTGTTCGGTTTGTAATATTCATTCCAGTTATTCAAGAAACTCTAGCGGGAGAAGCCTGGTGATAGTGCCTGCAGGGAATGGAGTCGCACAGTTCATGGGAAGGTCAACCCTAATCCTTTTTTTGTTCATGAAAGGGAGAAACCCAGGGCGGGCTTCCATCAGTCAGATGGAGGGCTTCACAGAATGACTGAGGCCCTGGTGTCACAGTTCTGTACTCACCCCCCACAATGTTCAATGACTGCAGGCAGAAGAGAAGAATGACTCTTATACACATGACAACGCTCTGAGTGTACTCACTTATCTCTATTCCAGCAGCACAGTGGGAGTGCCAGTAGAGCCTCTGGCTACAAGGAAAGGCGGTCAGGCCCATTTTCGTGAGCTCACCCTCTTGGCAAGGGCGTCAAATCAGCTCTGACTCAAAGCAACCCTGAATACGACAACCTTGAATACAGCAGGATGGCATGGTCTCCAGTCTTATGCTAACCTCACATTTATTTCTGGTTGAGTTGTTGCAGTCATTGTGTCAGTCCTTGATGGTCTTCCTCTTTCTTGCTGATCTTCTACTTTACCAAACACGATGCCCTTTTCCAGGGATTGGTCTCTTCTGATAACATGTCCAAAGTACACGAGACAAAGTTTGGGGATTCTTAGTCCTGAGGAGCATTCTGGTTGTCTTTCTTCCAAAAGAGAGTTGGTAGTCTTTCTGGCAGCCTACGGTACTTTCAATATTCTTCACCAACACTACAGTTCAAATGCAATGGTTCGTCTTTCTTTTTCAATATCCAACTTTCCTAGGCATATGAAGTGATTGAAAATACCATGGCCTGGCCCAGATGAACCTTAGTTTTTCTTCCTTTTTCTTTTTTTAATATTGAAGTCATTTTACTGGGGGCTCATAGAGGTCTTATCACAACCCATCCACCCATCCATTGTGTCAAGCACATTTGCTGCCATCATCATTTTATAAACATTTTCTTTCTACTTGAGCCCATGAGCTCATTTTCCCCTTTCCCCACCCTCTCTCCCTCATAAACCCTTGATAATTTTTTTTTCACTGATTGCTGCCTCCCTTCACTCACTTTTCCATTGTCTTCCATGGAAGGAGGTTAAAGGTAGATCATTGTGATCGGTTCCGATTCCTGCCCCCACCTTCTCTTTACCCTCCTGGCATCACTACTCTCATTATTGGTCCTGAGGCGTTTATCTGTCTTGGATTCCCTGTGTTTCCAGCTCTAATCTTTACCAGTGGACATGATCTGGTCTAGCCAGATTTGTAATGTAGCATTGGTGCCATAATGTTGGGGGGAGGAAGCACTGAAGAACTAGAAGAAAGTTGCATGCTTTTCATTGTTGCTGTACTGCTTCCTGACTGGCTTGTCTCTTCCTTGCAACCCTTTGTAAGGGGGTGTCCAAATGTCTACAGATGCCTTTGGGTCTCCTCTCCTCCCCCTTACTCACATTGATATGATATTTTGTTCTGTACTAAGTTTTCAAGGTAGCATCCTTCTCTTCAACATGGTAAAGAGGTCTTATGCAGCAGATTTGTCCAATGCAAATTGCACTTATGATAACTCTTTTAGCATCCTTCACTACAATTCTCTGAATTGTTATTGACTTGATGGCAAGGAGAGATGATTCTCTCATCTGTGTCATTTCACTATTTCTACTAAGTGACCTAAGTCTTCTTGTGAGTTATATTTTCCTATTCTTTCCAGACCTCAAAACTTTTTATTTCATGGAAGTGAGTCTAAATGTCTAGACTAGTTCATTTCAATTTGAATAAAATAAAATACCAATTAATTTTACCTGTGTTTAGAAGATAGTAGATTGAGATTTTCTTTTGTGAATTGGAGAAAGGGAGAAAATTGGAGAGAGGGAGAAAACTTTGGAATTGCCTGAGCATTCCTGTTTGGGAAACAAGCTGCCTAGAATTGTCATTCACAAAATGGAAGACTATTGAAAAGGAAGTTAAGGATGATGGCAGATGTGAACTCCTGAAGTAAAAACTTTTTCAACATAGAGAGGGAACGTCCTTCAGTTTATATTTGCTTACAACAACACAAAATGCTTTGGGGAATGTATAAAGGGGCCACATGGTCCCTGAGGATTTGTTCAACAGTGGGAAGTGGGAATCCTGGAGTCCTGTTAAGGGGATCTCTGGACATTTGGGTATTAGAAAGTGGATCCCTAAATTCTTTCTGTGAAAATGAAGAGAACATGATCTCTTCAGATAACATGAAAGAATCAACAACGATTTCTGTGAAAATATCCATTGCAATTAAAGTTATTTATGAAAGTAAAACCCTTCCCTGTTGTTCTCAGATTTTGTTACTGCAAATATTGGATATGTGTCCTAGAGCAGTGGTTCTCAATCTTTCTCATGCCCCAAACCTTTAATACAGTTCTTCATGTTGTGGTGACTCCCCCAACCATACAATTATCTTCTTTGCTATTTCATAACCATAATTTTGCTTCTGTAATGAATCAGGTGACTCCTGTAAAAGGGTCTTCAAACCTCAAAAGGGTCACCACCCACAGGTTGAGAACCTCTGCCCGAGAGGGATTAAGCTTATTTAGTAACAAAGAAACAGAGAAAGAGAACCAACTATTCATTTTAGGAAGCTAGATAGTGAAGCATCCAACAGAACCAGCCTGTTTAGCAGGTGCTCAACTCATTTCCATTCCCAAGCAACATTTATAGGAGTGTCTCTAACATAGTTAATCACATATTACAATTAAGTGGTCCATCATGACAAAAACACATGACAGATAACAAAAAGGCCATAAAACACAATGAGTGCATTAAACAAAGTAACGACAGACATAGAATTCATCATTCTTCATCTTGCTATCTACTTTCCTGATGACCACTCTACCAATTATATAGTGACTGAGAACGATAAAGGATCTGTCCAACTCCAAGGAGGAGACACATAGTAATTAACATTCCAAACTCTTGTATGAACTCTTCGGAAACAGTTCGAATCATATAATGACACATAAATATCCACTTCACAAAATTATTCATGAAACATGAATAAGTCAACTCAAAATGACAGTCTTGCTCACAGATACAACTTCCCTTGAGACTTTCGGCCTCAGCTCTTATGTTCGAAGACTCACTGGTTCCCATCCTTAACCCAGAAAGCATCAGCAGGTCAATTTCACTTGGAGAGTACAAACGTCTAACCTACTTGATTGAAATTAGGATAACATAAATAAATTGAGGCAGATTGAATACAATAACATACAGACATGTTGAGATAAATTGCTAGGAAAACAATAACAAAAAACTTCTAACCAAAATAGGTTGGGGGCACCAAAAAGGGAACCATGAGTGTCTTGTTCAAGAAGTGTCTCACTTTAACACATTGCCTTTCCTTTTCTGCTTTTTGTTCAGTTAGTTTAGTGATATCAGTCAGGTTGATACAGCATCTTTGAACTTTGAATATTTGTGATTAAGCTTGGGGAGCAAGTAGTCTATTATGGTCCAATTTTATAAAACAACTTCTCTGACTTGTCTCAACTCTTGACTGTTAGTGACTATTGATTGAAATGTGGTATATGGGTCTTTAGATTCTCCTACTGACAGGACAAAGTAGAAAGAGCATGATACTTATATTATATACATTATGTGTAATCATATTTTGCTAATATAACAAAGTTGTGTGATTTCAACTCCTATGGAGTTTGCAATGGCATAAGAGAAGGGTCAGCCTCGACCAACAGGGAAATACCCAGGGGAGAGCTTAACACAGGCATAGATAAAAGCTGGATAATTTCACATTCTCAACTCTGCTTTGTTCCCCACCCCCCAACGCAAGACATGCTCTTTGACATTCTGAAACATAAACACAACTGGCATAATTTGTATCTTGGGATATCTAGGTTGAATCCTTGTCTCTAGCTCTGGTCAAAACTGCAGGTCCCTGATTATAAATATCACAATATGCTACTTTAGCCTTTGTATTTGAAAGCAGTGTCCTTGTGAATGTCTTCAAGAAGGGTACAAACGCAAACGAAACAGGACTGTAATGCCAAACCAGGCTTGACTTCTCCTAAACAAAGTCAGAGCTCTCCAGGAGTCCTTTGACCATGTCGATCTAAACATTTTCCCCTTGGCGGAGGGAGATTTAGGATGTAAAAGAACTAAGGGATTCTGGAATCAGAAAGGCTAGTTTCAGTGCCCCTGTGCAAATACAAGAACTAGCAATAACAATGATGAAACTCATTGCAGTTTTCATTTTAAGTTCAACACAGGCTCAACGGCCCAGTTCTTCAGTTGGTACTGCTGGATTCCAGCTTGGCTGCTGCTTGAATTGTCAAGATGATGCTGAAGAGTCCAATTCATCTGTGTTGCAAGTGAGAGTCCTTATTTTCCAAGCAGGACTTGACCTCTGGGTCAGAGAAGACAGGTAGTCACCTCCAGAGGAACCAGCTATTGGGCCCAGACTGCTGTGTGGAGGTTGCAAAGAACCTAGGTTACAGAATACATATGACAAGACATAAAACATCCTTAGGAATACTCATATTATTATCAGGATCACTGAGTTGAGAAAATATGACCTTCTATAAGTAATTTCAACAAAGCTTAATTTTAACTTGCTCCGTACAATTGCTAATGTCAACACTTACACCCAAGGAAGCTTGGTTTCTTGGCATACCTTAAATATCCCTTAAAAGTATGATTCAATTTTCAATGTTACTGTTTGATTGGGTCATCCATGTAGCATACAGTTTCCACCTGATTCCCCCAAGTCCAGGATACTTGTTGACCTACTGATGACAAAAAGTGAGGCCCATTATTACTGTTTACATTTAAAGGCAGGAGAAATCTTGGAATCAATTCCTGTGATAATATCTTGGGGACTTCCTTTGCAGTTTCAGTGTAAAGCTTCTACCCATCCTGAAAATGCATCTAGTGGGTAGAGTAAAAAGCATAGTAGGTGATTTGTTCTAAAAACTTCAGAAAAGTCCATTTACATAGGAGATTCTTCAGAATATACTCATAATATACTCATGCAATTTATCACAATAGTTATATGGATATCAGTAAAAAATCTAGGGGGGGGGTGATAGAAACTGAAATCATTTTTATATCATTTTATTGGGGGCTCATACAACTCTTATCACAAGCCACATATACTTCCATTGTCTCAAGCGCATTTGTACATATGTTGCTATCATTGTTTTCAAAGCATTTTCTTTCTACTTGAGCTCTTGGTATCAGCTCCTCATTTTCTCCTCCCTCTCCCTCCCTCTCTTCCTCTCTCATGAACCCTTAATAATTTATAAATTATTATTATTTTTCTTGTTTTGCACAGTCCAATGTCTCCTTTTACCTCCTTGTCTGTTATCCATCCCCCTGATAGGTCATTGTGACTGGTTCCCCTTTTCTCCCCCCATCTTTCCCTTCCCTTTGTGATTTGGCTATTCTCAATATTGGACACAAAGATTATCTGTCCTGTATTCCCTATGTCTCCAGCTCTTATCTGTACCTATGTACATACTCTGGTCTAGCCAGATTTGTAAAGTAGAATTAGGGTCATAATTGTGGGGAGGGGACTCAGACGGGGAGGAAGCATTAAAGAACCAGAGGAAAGCTGAATGTTTCATCAGTGCTATACTGCACCCTGACTGGCCAATCTTCTCCCCACAAGACTTCTCTAAGGGGATGTCCAACTGCTTACAGATTGACTTTTGGCCTCCACTCCTCACTCCCCCGCCCATTCACATTATGATTTTTTGTTCTGGGTCTTTGATACCTGATCCTAACAACACCTCATGATCACGCAGGCTGGTGTGCTTCTCCCATGTGGGCTTTTTTGTCTTAACTAGATGTCTGCTTATTTATCTTCAAGTATTTAGGGGCCCAGATGCTATAATATTTGATAGCGAGGTACCATCAGCTTTCTTCACCATTTTTGCTTATGCACTCACTTTGTCTTCAGGGATCATGTAGGGAAGGTGAGCATCATGAAATGCCAGTTTAATAGAACAAATTGTTCTTTCATTGAGGGAGTACTTGAGCAGGGGCCCAATGTCCATCTGCTTCCTTAATACTAAACCTATAATTATATGTACATAGATCTATTTCCCCATCGTCATATATCTATATTTACATATAGACATACCTGTATTTAGATTTCTATAAATGCTCTTTGCCTCCTAGTTCTTTCCTTCTTTCCTTTTACTTTCCTCTTGCCCTCTTACTATCATGTCCAGCCTTCATTTGGGTTACAATATTTCCTCTTGGTTACATTGCTCTTGATCAAGGCCTACCAGATCTTCTACACCCTCCTCATCAATTTTCAGTCACTTGTTGGTCCCTTGTCTCTGGGTTTGTAAGCACCCACTTCCTTTCCCTTGCCTCCCCCTATCTGATTTCCCCCCAGAATTGTGGTCCCATTGTTTTCTCTTCTGGCTTATTTATCCTCCCTATCCCAACCAGATAGACATCCTGCAACAACAATATGCACAAACACCAGACCAAGTACAATAAAGCAACAATAGAAAAAGCAAACAATAGCTACAACAAAAAGGCAACAACAACAACAACAACAACAGAAAAGCCTATAAATAGTTCAAGGTCCATTTGTTGTCCTTTGGGAGAGTTTTCCAGTCGAGTCTGAAGGGTCGCCATGCCCTAGCCCCACAGTCTATTTTTGGTATTCCCTGGGGACTTCATTGCTCTGCTACTCTTGCTGCTCTGTTGTAGGCCCCCAGGGTCTCCCTTCAGTGTGTTGGGATCAGGGCAGGCACAATTCCCGCTGTGTGTCTCTAGTGTCGTCCCTGTGGTGCTATGGGTCAGTGAGAAATGTTATGTCTTCTGGTAGGGCTGGCCCTATGGTCCTCTCTGTTCATTGGCTGCTCTGAGCAGAAATATTGTCCTCAGGGCTTGGTGGGCCATAATGTACTTCACTCTTTTTTTTCTCCCCCTCCTTTGCCCCTGTGTGCTCTGATCAGACATGTCCCTGTCCTTGAACTGTAGCTTCAGGGTGGTTCTCTGAAGTGAAATTTTTGAAGGGGAGAGGGGCTGTCCACTTAGGTGGTAATGTGTGCGGCCCATCAGGACTCTCTATTGGTTCCCTGCTTCATGCCAGTGTGCTGCGTTCTTGTCTTGGAGAGCTGGGTTGAAGTCTGGTCCCTCTTTGCCTGTGGAGATATAAACAACACGCTCCCCTTGGGTGGGTTAGTGCCCTGTTCTCCCAGATACCCTTATCTTTTTTTAAACCCCCCTTCCTTTTTAGTTGGCTACCATTGCATCTCTGAGTTTAGTCTGGTCCCGACCATATTAACTGGACCTCACCCCAGGAGTAGATGTGTACAGTAGCTTCTTCCCTGGACTCCTTTTGGATTTTTTGAGCTTACCTCAGGAGACTCATGTTGTACTTGTCCTTTTGTGCTTGGCTTATGTCACTAAACATATTTGCTCCAGTTCTTCCCAGGCAGCAATGTGCTTCATGCATTCATCACTGCTTTTCAGGGGTGCCTAATACTCCACTGTATATATGTACCACAGTTTTCTAATCCATTTGTCTGTTGATGGAAATTTGAGTTGTTTCCAATTCCTTGCAATTGTGAACTGTGTCACAATGAACATTGGAACACAGATGTCTGGCCCTGGTTTGAGAAACTGAAATCATTTTGACAATTAGGATTAGGAGGGGCCTAAGTAGCTTCAGAGAACTCCTATGGTCAGGAAGTTAGGGCCAAAAGATTGTCCATTTGTAATAGCACTCAAACACATAGGATTAAATCAAGCTATCATCTTAAGTATATTAAATCACATTTCTTTACATGGAAATATGATTTGCACTTCTTGTGGCTATAGGCTGGGTGTCAAGTTACCCCAGAATACCCGAACCAAACCTCCAAGATTAACTTTACACCAAAGTATTCCCTTGCTTGGATGGGTAGAAGAGGAGGAGTCCATATACTTCAGGACACTTAGGGTCCTTTTCAATGTCCATTCTTATAATGAGTGTAAACACTAGGTCAGTAGTGCACTCTGAATGCACTTTAACTGAAAAGCGGGCCCTGTAAAAAAAAAAAAGATCAAGTGAAATACCAGACCCTGAAGAGTCAGGATTAGGTTAAGCATTTTCTTAAGCCTGATGTTCTAACACAGGATGATTCAGCTTGAAAAACCTATTGGTAATATCACTACTACAACTCTCACTTTCTCTCATTTAAAGTAGATCACTCAGATGTTATTCCACCAGAATGGGATCATAAAATTAATTCCATTAATTCCAAGTCAAGTGACTGCAGTGATAGGTCCCATGACTTTTACTCGACCCCTTGGGCAAAACCACCCCAGGCAGTTTGATCTGCAGTTCCAGTGGGGAGCCATTCAGCAAGAAGCTCCATTCCACCAGCACCCAGCCTTTTCAGCTGCAATGGCCTGGCAGGCAGGCCTCCAGCTCTCTGCCTCGACCAATAACTGAAGTTGTTGATCTCGTAGACAGGATGATCTTGTAACAGAAACCTCTAGACTCCCCTGGTAAAGGTTTCACTAGATAGTTGAATAATTTTTTATTTTCTTTTTACTTGACAAAGATCAAGATATTCTACAAGGTGACTTGACTGCTTTTAATTGCCCCTCTACTCGATTTCCCCCATTTGGATGCTTTTCATTAGATAGCCAATCGTACTGGCTCTCAACATGGTGAAAGATAGATAAAAGCCCTTGCAGAAAAAGGGGACTGTATGGTGAAGGAGTCCTGGTGGCATCGTGGGCTACCTGTTGGACTGGTAACTACCAGGTCCGCAGTTTGAGACCATCAGCCACTAGATGGGAGAAAGATGTAAAGAGTTGTCCGCTTGGAAATGCACAGGGTGGCTCTACTCTGTACCTTGGGGTCGCCATAAGTCAGCATTGACAGGGAAGCGGGGACAGTGAGTTTATTCTGAATGATACATTTAGGGTCTACTGGTAGAAGTCTGATCTAAAGAGAGAAAACGGTCTCCCTGTCTTATAGATTTGGCCATCTCAACAGGAAGGAGCTATTCTGAGCCCTGGACCTTGGTGAGACCAGCGGAAGAAAGTTGTGGCTATCTGCAACTGTGAAGACGTACAGCCTCACAGACCCCTACAGGCTTTCTGTGAATCAAAAGTGACTGACCAGCAGTAGGGTTTTAGTTTAGTTTGTTTTTTGTTTGTTTGTTTGTTTGTTTTTAGTGGTCTCTGAAGGAAGAAGTAGAGGAGACTAAAAAAAAAAGGCAGCACAACCTGCCGTGCCCTTGAACAATAAAACTCGAAACTCCCTGCCAGTGAGTTCATTCTGACTGACTGTAAGACTTTAGGGCAGGGTAGAGCCTTTCCTATGGGGTCCCGAGAGCATACATATTTACGGGAGTAGAAAGCCCCGTCCTTCTCCCACAGAGTGGCTGGTGCTTTCCGACTGCAAGCCTTGGGATCACCTGCACAATACATGACCCACTACGCCATCATATGGGACCATTTTAACTACACCTGTGTAAAAACTAGTTCCAGGAGGTTTGTAAATAAACTGATGTAAGACATAGGGTTAATGATGTATGCCTTATGGTTACTCTTCCTCTAAACCTCCCTTCTGTAAAAGCACCTCATTCATTACACGAATTATGTGCAAACCTTCTGCAGCCGACCTCTTAAAGGTGTCTAAGAGCAAGGACGTCACTTGGGGAACTCAGGTACACCTGACCCAAGACCTGGCAACTTCTTTCTGTATCTTCCATGGTCTCATAGGCATGAAAAGCTGGACAATGAATAAGGAAGTGGTGGTTCATTCCACCACTTACCTGTCATCTTGTGTGTTGCTGTGATTCTGGAAGACATGTCACTGGTATTTCAAACAGCAGCAGGGTCGCCCAACGTGAACAGGTTTCAGCAGAGCTTACACGAGAAGAGCAGACTATGAAGAATAAATATGATGTCCACTTTTGAGGAATTAGCCATTGAAAGCCTTATGAATAGCAGTGGAACGTTATAAAATAAGGAAGGGTGTGCAGGAGGGTTTGGTCCTCTCACCATATCTCTTTAGAGTGTTTAAGAGGACAGATGGCACTGTGAGAACGGAGTGTGCTTGCCTCACGCTGTGGTATGTTCAATCTTGCGTATGCATGTAAGTTGGACATTGGATAAGGAGGATCAAAGAAGAATTGATGCACTTGGTCCATGGTCCTGGTGACGCATATTGGAGGTATCATGGACTGTCAGAAGAGTAAACTAATCTGTCTGGAAGAGGTGCAGCCAAAATGCTCTTTAGAAGTAAGAATGGTGAGGCCTTGTCTCATATACTTTGGACGTTAATCAGGACAGTCGAGTCCCTGGTAAAGGACATCAGCCTTGCTAAAGTAAAGGGAAGTCTCTCAAGGGACTAGATTAACACAGTGACCAAAACAATGAGCTCAAGCATAGCCACCACTTTGGGCCTGGGTGGTGCTTCATTCTGTGATACACGGGTCTCCTGGATAGCGTCCAATGACAGCAGTTATTAGCAACCAATTTCAAGGCATAGAGACCCTTGGAGCCACTGCTTGAATTTATACCATCGAACTTGATTCTAATGATTTCTAATCTAGGGGAAGGGCATATAGATCCACCTAACATCCTGAATGAATGACTTTTCAATTATGCAGAAGTACCCACCTGATATTTCACCAGGTGGGCATTCAATCACATCAAAAACCTTCGGATGTACCCGGGACTCCATGTGGTCAGAGACTGCAGGCACCAGAGAAGAGAAGAGCACACTAGTCTCTACACTTGGGAACCTCCTTACCGACCTGAATCCTATCAGCTCAGACTAAGTACTGGCTCTCTGCTCTCTGGATTAGGCCCACGGCTCCCATGGAGAAAGGAAACAGAGGAGAAGCTCAGGGATACAGATGGAGTTAAGTTGTAGGGGGCCACGTCCTGGGGGATTCTGTTAGGCTATCTGGAATATGCCTTTCACTTCATTTTATAAACATTTGGAGTCATTAACAAGCCTGGAGGAGGTTATTAGCACCATCCTGTTTCATAGATAAAAGGAAATAAGCAACATTCAACTTGGCTCTGTGATGTTCTAATGTTTCAAGCATTTTCTAAATTTCATGGGAGCATGCGTTTTCCTATGGACATTGGCTTCTGTGTCGGTAGACATCCCAGGTAGGTTCTGACAGTCTTCTCTGCGCGGGCTGCCTCTGCAGACCTCTCCTTAAGCCAGCCATTTCCAACCTTCCTCAAGCCACCACCCTTTCATACAGGACCTCATGTGGTGGTGACCCCCAACCACAGCATTATAGTCGTTGCTCCTTCATCACCGCCACCTTGCTACTGTTATGAATCATCATGTAAACAGCTAATATGCAGGATGTATTTCATTGAAACAAATTGGACATAAGAAAAGCATAGTGACGAATCTCAAAAACAACATGTAAAATTCTATATTGTGAAATGTTTATGCCTAATTACAAGTAAGTGAAATGTTGTCTTGAAGCACAGTGCAGCATGAGTAACAGTCTCAATATAACAACAGCAAACTACATTGCTACATTTTATGACGCTATGAGTAAAAAGGCAACGTCAGTGTGAAGGTTGAGATAACTCCTCTTCAGATTAGCATATCTGCATGCCCAGACCCACCTGGAGACAGATAGAAGATCAGGCTCTTGGTTCCTAAAATCATCAGAAATACGTGTTTTCTGATGGCTGCTTTCAGCCATCCCTGTGAAAGAGTCATTTCACACACACACACACACACACACACACACGGTCCCAAAGGGGTGGCAACCCACAGGTTGAGAACTGCTGCCTTAGGCAGTCCACTCTTGCACTATAGGACTAAAAGAAGACAATTTGGATTACGGAAAACTCAGCTGGCTTAAGCAAGCTTGGTATAATGAGACAAAGATAATAGAAGGAAGAAATCTCCCTGTTTTTGAGTCAACTCTGACGCAGAAAGACCCTATGTACAGAGTGGAACTGCCTCTGGAGGTTTCTGGGGCTGTAAATCTTTATGGGAGCAGAAAACCTGTCTTTCTTCCATGTAGCAATCGTTGCTTTGGAACTGATGACCTCATAGTTGGCAGCCCAACACATAACCCACTACACTACCAGGGCTCCTGAGACAGGGGTAGCAGGGGGAGGAAATACAGAGGCTCCACTGTGGGCTAATTTTAAATCTCCAATCACTGTTTGAACCCCATTAAGGAGATCAATTGATATTACGTCACAAAGTGGTCTCTGGATCTCCATCCCACGATAGCTTTTGCAGCTTATTTTTTCATAAACCTGGCTCCCCCCAAAAGAAAGAAAAAATTAGCAACTTTGGGCAAAAAGATTGGGGAATTCATTTTGGTCAGAAATAGCTGAGCGTGAACCTTTGTTTCATAAGTAAGAAAGCACCAAAATCAAAGTGAGATGCTTGCTGTCAATTTCTCTCATGGTAGAATGTAGACTGGAGATAGAAGTATGGCTAACTAAGGTGACTTCTGCCTCCAGCGATGCTAAATGCGGCTTCTTAATGTCTGGTTCTTAGCTGTGCTTCTCTCCCCAACCATCTGTTTCAACTTCTGCTGATCATCCCTGCCTTGTCCTGATGTTTGTGTGATATGCCAGCAGGGCCCCAAGGCCTCTTAGATCTGGGGACAGCCTGGGTTAGTCACTGTGTTTGCAGTAGTTCAATTTGCCAGAGTTCAATGACAATTACCATGGACACAGCCTAAGGATGGATGATAAGGTTTATGATCGGTATAACCAACCTATGGACTGGTTCTTTCACTTGGCTGTGATGTCTCATCACACACTTCTTGCTATCTGGACCTAAATGATGAATCTCTAGCAACACAGCCCCAGTGCTCTGAGTCTGCAGGCCAAGGCCTACCAAGGTGGGTTTGTGTTCCCAGGTAGAGTTCCTTTCCCTGCAGTTCTGGAATATGACACCTATGCCCTGATGGAAGTAATTCCAGATCCCCATTCTGAGGTCAGGCACACCAAGACGCTATCCAGTTGGCAAGGATAAGACTTGCTACTCTCACCGTGGAGACAGCCCGCTGAAGTAGCGTGCAGAGAAAGAACCCCTACCCAGATGAAAACTTCCAGGTGGGATCTGAGACTTAGTCTTTTCTCCTGGCTGGGCTCTCTGGGATGACCCAAACATGGAGCCCTGGCAGTATAATGTGTTACGCGTTGAACCGCTAACCGCAGGACAGCAGTCTGAAGCCGCCAGCATCGGCAGATGCATGAGACAGTCTGTTCTGGTAAAAATGTACAGCTTTGGAATCAGCAATCGAGTCTATTCTGCCCTAGAAGGTTGCTCTGAGTCCGAATCAACACAATGACGGAGTTGATGTTTTGTTTTCCCAAGTCAGGGTTGATTCGAGAAGTGGATAGGTTGCCGCAAGCCAGGATCAGGACACAGTAAAGACACAGTTCTAGATCTGCAGCACCCCCTCAGCCAGCAGCGAGGTCTCTCTCTGGCCTTATCTTGTCAGCCATGGCGCCTCTGGGCTTCTGCCTCTGAGGGCCAGGAAGCAGCTGGCCTGTCACTCTTGTCCCCTTGTCTCTGGCTAGAAGAAAAGGTAGTTCGAAGTCTTGGCGCTGCTTCTCTGATATTCCATGACACCTTTGTTGATGCACCTCACCTGGAAGGCTTCTGCCACGGCGATCTTGAAGGTGCTTTTCCAGTGGCCTTCTGCTCTCTGGGTCCCAGGTGACGCTTACACACTGAGGAATGGCCCCAGGTGGCTTTGTTTATCATGGACAAGTCACACGGAGTCACGGCAGCTCTGTGGGCTAGGCACTAACCACAAGGTCAGCTGTTCGAAACCACCAGCCACTTTGTGGGATGAAGACGAGACGGGTCCCTGGACACGGGTGGTAGGAGTCAAAATGGAGCCCATGCCAGTGGATGGGGGTGGGGGGATGCACATGAGAGTGCAGTCCATGATGGTGCTGGGTCTCCAGAGGTTACCCTTCGGGCTCAACAGGTCCTGCAGCTTATCAACAGTGGGTGTGCAGTGTTCTTGGGCAAGTTGTCCTCACACAGCCACTCTCGTCTCTGCCTGTTAGGTGGCATCTCTTCGTTTGGTCCTAGAGAGAGAACACAAGCAAGATGTGACGCCCAGAAGGGCAAAGGAGCTGACTGACACTCAAAGAAGGGCAAAAACCGGGAGCATGTTCATCTGGACCATCTCCAAGGGCGGATGATCCACGTAAGAATGTGCATGGACTGTCGGGTCACTTTGTCACGAGGCTAGGGACAACCTGAGGTACCGAAGAGCAAAGAGGATGCTCAGACACCCAGACCCTGGTGTTTTCCGTGTCGGATCCATGAGCGCCTCCAATTCTTGCTTCTTGTTTAGAGCCCTTCTTCCAAGCAGCCTTCCCACGGGGCTGGAAAACCAAACCAACCGTAAAAACCCATACCATTGGGTCAATGATGACTCCTGTGACCTTATAGGACCCAGGGACTAGAACCGCCCCAGTGAGTTTCTGAGCCTGCAACTGTTTACGGGGAACAAAAGCTCCCTCTGTCTGGTAAGAAGTGACTGGAAGTTTCCGACTTTGGATCTTGGGAACCGCAGCCCAACGCATAACCCCTGCACCACCAGGGCTGCCATCCAGGTGGACGAGCTTGACAAAATCGAAATAAATCACAAATCAGGGGGCCCTGCCTCTACATCCAATCCACCATGGATCTCTGTCCGCACTTGAACTGTGAATGCCCAGCCTGCAGGGCTTGTAGGTTGTGCACCTAGGAAAAGTTCCTTTACCTGATATTCCGAACTATTATCTGTGCCCCGTGGGCCTCTATTCCAGATTGTCTCTTTCGTGGGTCTGAGGGCAGACCCCCATGCTGTCTTCAAGAGGGGTGGGAGGACGGACATAAGAGACAACGCTCTAAAGTGGTAGGTGGAACTTCTGAAGGGGTGGAGTCAGACTAGCGGCCAATCCGGGAGTCAATGACCAGCTGCCGCATTTCTGGACACTTCCCCTCTCTATCCTCCTCTTCGCCCCGGGCTCGATGCTGGGTGTCTAGACTTGAGCTCACTGAGAGAGAAAAGCCAGTTAGGGGAGCCCTTGTGTTCCAGAGGTTCCTGGTTGAGGTTCAGCAGGGCAGGCATGTTTTTTGACATTTGCTTGAGGATGGCCGTACGCAAGTGGTCCTCACTGAGTCGATCTCTCCTCTCCTGTGCCGCATCTCTAAATTGTACTACAAAGAGAACGTTCGGCCAGGGAAGAAAGAGATCTGTTCTGGAGCTGTGAAGGCAAAGGGCTGCATCAGGATTGGTAGCCAAGGGGCAGAGAAGAAGAGAACATCTGTTTGGGTATTTCTCAAAGATGAAAATTAAACATGAGAACTGAATGTGGACCTTCAGATCCCTTTGTAACCAGGTCAATGGCTCTACCAAGGAGACATACAGAATGTCACCGAGGAGGCCAAGCATCCTGCTTACCAGGAGAGACAGCGCACAGGCTTGAACTCGTTCAGCTTCCACCCTTAAGGTTGAGTCCTTCTTCCAAGAAACCCTTCAGTGCAAACACGCCCACAAGGTCTCCTTAAACCTGCATGCCCTCTGCAGGGCATCTGAATCAGAATCATGTCTCAGGGTTTTCAGTGAACCTCGGGACAAACCACATAACCTCTCAAACTAGAAGAATTCAAAGGCGACGTCTGGTTCAGTCCTTCCCACTCACCCAGTGCCTGGTCCTGCCATGTCAGGTGCCCCCCTAGTGTGTATTTACTTTTGACATTTTGTCTTTAGCCTCTCATGGCCCAGCACATTATTTTGAGCTCCCGGAAGATAAAGTTGGGAGATCTTGTGGCCCTAATGTTTTGAAGTGTCAGCAGTCAGCATGTGGATGCCTAGAGTAGGCAGACTCCTTGAGCCTCAGACCTAGCTGACCGTGGGGCACTGTGGCTCCTGTAACTGCCCCAGATTGGACTCTGGTGTCAGGTGGAAATACATGCTCCTGTTAAAATTCTCCTGACCTGACTTCAGTTGTGCTTCTCTGACTAACCACTATCTCTACCTGGACCATCAAGTCCCTTCCCATATATCCCCAGTTCTGTGAATCGCAAGACCCAAACCCACCTAGGTGTGTTGTATTCCCAAGAAATGTGCCTTTCTCTGAGGTCTCAGAGGATTACTCCAGGTGAAAATTTTATTCCATATGTTCTCAGAAGTCTGGTTGAGGGCAGGTTGGCCAAGATGCTGTCTGGTGGGTGGGATCCAAGTTTGCTTAATCACCATGGAAACAGCATCTGGAATTGACAGGAAGATCTTTCCAAAGGGCAGAGTGAGGGGCTAAGGAGTCAATTATGGAGCCACTGACCTGCCAGAGCATTTCCAGAGAAAATTTCTTGCTGAGCTCTGAAACGTAGCACCTGCTGCCGGCCAAGACCTCAGGGACTCAGGACCCAGGGCAGGAGCACCCTGGACTTTGAGAAGCTCCTGGCTCGGGTTTGGGCTGAGCAGGCCACAAATCTTTTTGTACTGATTGAGGATGTAGATGGGCTCCTCACTCTTCTCTCTTTCTGTTGTGTGAACTCTCTACAATAGGGAACACATAAAGATAGATAGTCTAGGTATGGGTGAACTGAAATGGACGGGCATTGGCCATTTTGAATCAGAATACTACAGGGTTACTCAGCCAGGAATGATACAATCAGGAGGCATGGTGTTGCATTCGTCATTAAAAAAGTCATTTCCAGTTTTATTTTGAAGAACAATATTGTGTCATTGAATAACGTCTAATAATGTACCAGGAAATTCAATAAAAATTTACTCAATCTTTTCACATTTATTCACCAACAGGTAGAGCTAGTGTTGCAGAAACTGTAGAAGTCTGCCAATGTTTTTAATCTGAAATTGTTCAAACATGTGATCAGTATGCATTGGTAATTATTGGTAATTGGAATTCAAAGTTGGAAGCGGTGAGAAAGGAACAGTAGTTGGGAAATATGGTCTTGGTGATAGAAATCAAACTGGAAATTGCATGAGAGAGTTTTGCAGAATGAACAACTTGATCATCATCGCAAACACATCTTTACAATACACAACATGTGAGTACACATGGGGTCTTCTCCAGATGAAAAACAGTCCTTCCCTCTATTTCCTTTTACCTCCCTTTTGTCCCACTATCACGTTCGGATTTTATTTGGATTCCAGTAATTCCTCCAGGCATCCTACACCCTCCTTGCATAAAATCAACGTCCAACTTCTGAATGCCTATGAGGCCATAGAAAAATATCATGGCGTGGGTCAGACACACCTTAGTTCTGAAAGTAACACCCTTGCTATGAATATGAGGGGCTGTTAAATGAACAGTGGAGAAAGAGAACAGAGATGCTAAGTACACATGGTGATCAGAAATATGGAGGTACAAGGATGAACTTGATTTCTTGGCTTCGGAATCTTAGAAATAGTTCAGAGGATTAGTGAGAACTTCACTTAGAAAACACTCAGCCATTAAAACCATCCACTCTACTCTTTATGCATCCAAGAAAAAAACTTGACCTCTGCTATGAGTGAAAGAAAAGGGTTTTATTGGGGAACAGTAACAACTGCAGTTGGACCACACATTGTGAGTATAAAAAATGGGAAGGGCTTTTTACCTAGGAGAAGTTTAGTGACCCTTAGCCCCGCAGTAAATGTACACTTCATTGCTATCAAGGAGTCCTGATGGCACAGTGGTTTCGTGTGGGGAAACCAGCAGACGCTCCTCGGGAGATCCAGCTGTCTACTCTGGTTCACACTTCCAGTCTTATCCTCACCGGGCCAGGACTTCCTGTCCTACAGGGGCGCGGTGGGTCAGCACCAACTTGCTGGCAGTGAATTCGGTTTGGGTTTTTCTGGCTCTCAGGCTGAAAGTAAACTTTCACAACCCCGTGGGTTTCTGAGACTAACTTTGCAGAAAGAGAAAGCTTTCTCTTTGCTCCTCGGAGGAGCTAGTGGTTTTGAAGGACAGACCAACAGGATCACCCTCCATGCCACCCGGGCCCCTTATTAAGAACACCGGTCGGACATCAGTAACCCTAAATCGTAGAATAGTTTATCTTCTGATTCCCAGGAGGCAACGAACTTACGCAAGCATTTTGCGAAAATGGTCCCACTTATCTTTCAAGAGTAAAGTCAGCTTGGGCTGCCACTGTATTGCTTCCGCACTTCATGCCATCAGAGACAGAACAGATGACAGTGTCTGAAGGCCTCTCAATTGCTGGGTTGTCTAGCACGTTCCTCCCTTATAATAAGGCCCCCACTAGGGGGCATGAATCTCACAACTCCCTCTAGAGTGACCTTTCTTCTGCAAGAGCTGTTCAGGTGTTCAGGAAGGGAGAGAAAGAGAGCCAGGCTGGTCCCAGGCTGACCCATGATGCTCAGACTATGCCGCTGCGGGGACCAAATGGGTCACAGAGGGGACTGAGCAAACAAGAATAGGATGTGCCATACTGCCTCCTTACTGAAGCAGACAGTGACAGAGGATATTTGGGGGTCAAAGGGTGGGGAAGCAATGCAGTCTGAGCCCCCGAAATAGACAGAATCAAGAAGAGAGCACTCCGGGATGGACAGTCAGGAGGAGAGAATGATGGGACCAATGGTACCTGGGGGACATGTGGGAGGGGGAAGGAGGGGGCATGGTCCAGCTCAGGGACAGGGAAAACAGCAAGGGGTCCGAAACCTGTGGCAAGGAGGAATGGGAAGCCTGGTAGGGCTTAAGCAAGGGTAATGTAACTGAGAGGAAGTACTGAAACCCCAATGATGACTGAACTTGATACTGGGACAGGAGGAACATAGAAGGAAATAGAGGAAAGAACTAGAAGGCAAAGGGCACTTGTAGAGGTCTAAACACAGACATGTACATATCTAAATATAATTATTAATGATAAGGAGGGAATAAATCTAGGTCCTAAGGTAGCAGATGGACCTTGGTCCTCCACTCAGGTACTCTCTCAATGCAAGAACACTTTGTTCTATTAAACTGCATTCCATGATGCTCACTGGCCCAATGTGGTCACTGAAGTCAAATGGGTGCATAAGCAAATGTGGTGAAGAAAGCTGATGGCGCCCAGCTATGAAAAGATATAATGTCTGGGATCTTAAAAGCTTGAAGAAAAAACAAACTGCCATCGAGCTAAGAAGTAGTCAAGCTCACATGGAAGAAGCACACCAGCCAGTGTGCCTACAAGGTGGAGAAAGGACCAGGTCTCAAGCATCAAACAGGAAAGAACATATCACTGCGTGCTCACCTTCCTGAGATGATCACTGAGGACATGTGGGGGCATGAGCAAGAGTGGTGAAGAAAGCTGATGGTGCCCAGCTATCAAAAGATATAGCTTTTTGGGGTTATAAAGGCTTGAGGGTAAACAAGCAGTCATCTAGCTCAGGAGCAACAAAACTCACCAATGAAGAAGCACACCAGCTTGCATGACCGTGAGGTGTGGAAAGAATCAAGTATCAGGCACCAAAGAACAAAAATCAAATCATTATGGGCCCACTCTCCTGATATGATCACTGAAGACAAATTGAGTACAGAGGCAAACAGGGTGGAGGAAGCTGATAGTGCCCAGCCTCCAAATGACAAAGCATCTGGGGCCTTAAAGACTTGAAGGGAAACAAGCGGCCATCTAGTGCGGAAGCAGCAAAGCCCACATGGAAGAAGCACACCAGCCTGTGTGATCACAAGGGGTCAAAGGGGACAGGTATCAAGCATCAAAGAACAAGAATCACATCACTGCAAATGAGGGGGAGTGCAGGGTGAGGATCCAGAGTCCATTTTTGGGCAATTAGATACCCCCTTACAGAAGAGTCTTGGGGAGGAGATGGGCCAGTCAGGGTTCAGTGAAGTAATGATGAAACATATAACTTTCCTCTAGTTCTTAAAGGCTTCCTCCCCTCGGCTATTATGATCTCAGTTCTACCTTACAAATCCAGCTGGTCTGGAAGTGGTACACTGGTACAGATGGGACCTGGAAAAACAGGGAACCCAGGACAGATGAACCTCTCAGGACCAGTAGTGATAGTGGAGTTACTGATGGGTGGAGGGAAGGTGGGGTAGAGAGGGGGAGCCAATGACAAGGCCCTACACATAACCTCCTATCTGGAGGGCAAACATCGGAGAAATGGGCAAGGGGAGAGATCAGGCAGTATAAGATATGACATAATGATAATAATTTATAAAGTATTGAGGCTTGGTGGGGGAGGTGGGGGTAGGGAGGGAGGAGAAAAGGTGAAAACTGAAGTCTAGGCTATCTCAAGTGGAAAAGCAGGTACTTGGAGAATGGTGATGGCAGCAGGCATGTGAAGGTGCTTGGCACAGTATCTGTATGTATGGATTGTGATAAGCGATGCACGAGCCCCCAATAAAATCATCTTGAAAAAAAGAAATGAGAAAAAGTGAAGTGGCATTCACTAAGAAACACATGGAAAAATGCTCATGATCATGAGGCATTAGGGTGATGCAAATTAAAACCAGAATGAGCTATCACTTAAGTCCACAACGCTAGCCCAGCTCCAAAAAAAGAGAAAACAACAAATGCTGGAGAGGATTAGGAGAACTTGGAACTCATGCACACTTTTAGTGGGTTTGTATCTCCATACGACCACTATGGTAAACAACATGGTGATATGTGTGGAAACCTGTAACTGAAGTCACAGGATCCAGCAAAACCACTCTTCAACATATACCCCAAAGAAATAAGAGACACAACACATGTGGATGTTTATAACAACACAATAGAAAATTCACAATTTTCTATTAACAAAAAAGAAGCGGTCCAATGCTCAATAGTGGGAGACTGCATAAAGAAGCTGGGGCACATGCCTATAATGGAATATCGTGCATCCCTTTAAATCCCTGATAAAAGCGTGAAGCACCTCAGACTGAAGGGCCTGGAAACCTTTATGCTGAGTGAAGTAAGTCAGCCACAGAAGGACAAACACTGTAGGAGCCCACTGCTATAAGTTGCAACAATTAAACAAATAGAAGAGACCAACTCCCAGGTAAGTAGAGTGTCTACCTGCCAGTCACGAACCGTGCATCTCCCCGCCCGCCTTCGAGGAATGTCACCAAATCCACCATGAAAGAGACCTCACATGATTGGAGTCACCCCTTCAAGAGAGAGAAAAGGAAAAGACCATCCACGTGTTGCCATGCAACATGGAGACAAGACAATAAAAAAATCAGTAGGCCCTCCATAGGAATGAATGAAGAACTTTACAGGAAATTCAAATTGAGACCAGGGAAAGGGAAGAGGCACTGATGCTTCTGTTGGTGAAGGTGGAGGAGCAACCTCACCTAGGGAAGGCATGCGAAACAACAACTGTAGGGAATCTAGGGGGAAAGAAACTGGGTTCTAAGCTCCTAGGGAGACATTTTGAATGTTTCTATGCAACCCTCAGTGCTGACCTTTGCCATGGACTAAACACTTGGATGACCCTAGAGGCTGGTCTTCAGGAAACAAGGCATCCACCAAGGGCCTCACCAGAAGACCTGGACATGGAAGTCCCAGTGAACAAACTGGGTCCTGCCTACAAACTAGCCCTAGCCTTTGGGCTTGGGACTGAAATTCCCTGCAAGGACAGGAAGCAAAGGACGGCCACCTCAAAATTGTGCAAATGCTGGTGTGACCCCTGACTTAGTGGGTGCCCAATGTAAGGGGCCTCTGAATCACACCAGTATAGTAAAGATCTCAGTGCTCCTCCAGCTTCTGCTATGCTAGGATCTCCCCTCAGAAGGACTGTTACAGGAAATGTTCCCCTAGCACCAACCACCTTATTCAATATAAAGAGAGCTCAATCAATTAAGTCATCATTCTGTACCAGGTGACGAGGTGAAGACACTGTAGTTCAGAGTTGGAAAATATTACCATAAACTTCTCATCATCAACAGGACTTTTCATTATACATCATTGAATAAATTTTTGATGGTATCATTACAATTCCCAAGGGGGATATTGACATAGTTTTTTGTTTGGGGAGTGATTGCGTTTGTTTGTTGTTGTTGTTGCTGTATTTCACTTTTGCCATAATATGACCGCTAAAGGAAGCCATGGAGCCCTCATTGTTACGTGAGACTGCGATCTGAGAAGCTGGCGGTTTGGAACAACATCGTTCCCAGGGAGACACACCGCGCTTCTCATTCCCATAAGATGTCACTAAAAGTCCATCTTGGCTGCATGGCAGAGAATAAGGGAGGGAGGGAGGGAGAGAGGGTGAAGTAACCAGAGTCATTCCTGACCTTTGGACAAGCAGATGGACTCTGGGATTCTGTTGAGTTCTCGCCCCCATCCAGCAACAACTTGTTCTGGTAAAATGGCCCTGCTTCTTATTCACCTTCCGGCCAAGATCACTGAAGATAACAACACTTCGGCAAAATGCAAGGAAAGTGGCTGGTGCCAGTCCGTAATTAGAATAGAGCCTGGGACTTAAAGACTTGTCTTCAAACACTTAGGCATCAGAGTCAAGTGTCAACTACATACACACCTAAGCACCACACTAGACAGTGTGATGAATCCATAGATGAAAATAACAAAATCTAAACATGATGAGGGGGAAAATATCAGGTATTAAATTGTGAATACCCATTTTGTACAAAGCTATGGAGGGCAGAGGGAGCCCCAAATCCAAAATCCTGAAGAGCATCTAGTCACATGAATCCTCTGGCAGATCCTCACCGGCCATGGATAAGGGACTGGCATGACTTTACTATCTGACAGAGATTGTAGTAAAGTTGGTTAGGATGAACCAACTAAGGTTTGTGTGTCAGGCAGCGTTCTCTTAGAGAAACAAAATCAGGACACTAGTAATTCTTCTTATATATTTATATATAGAGAAAGATATATAAGATAAGAAAGAAACAGTTAACTATCTATAAAGCAGTATAGATTTCTCGGTGCAACTCACTTGCATGAGACAGCTAGAAGACTGGCAGTCTTTCAAGTCGTGAGGGCCACTAAGTAGTCCTCTGTAGAGCAATTCAGGCTATCTGGTCACAGGCAGCAAACAGCAGAGCAGGTCACCAACAGTCAGATGACAGAGTACACAGTCCCCTGCTCAAGAGATGTATATCCCAGGAGCGTGGCGAAGTAGGGCTTGAAGGAACCTCAACTCACAGCTCCACAGTCCACGATTAGGTGTCCCATGGGTAGTGTTGTTTGGAGGTTGAGGCACAGGACGAACAAGGAAGCTCTCTGATCCGAAGATCCAGAAGCAAGAGAGGGGGTGGGACTCACTGAGCCCTTCCTATCTCTGCCCTTCAATTCATCCTGTGTGTTCATTGGCCATGCTGTCACAACAGACCTATCAATCTTCTGTGGCCATGTTGGCATAACAAACCTACCCATCACAATCCACCCCTTGCCAACATGGCACCTGTACACAATTTTTTACCCATATAGAATTT
>PVJH01020212.1:0-41126 GCA_004026705.1 Nesogale talazaci | reverse complement strand
TCCCCTCAGTTCATCATGATGGGGTATATTGGTCCAGCTGCAAAAATTTTTATTTTTTTACACTGATTTGTAATCTATACTGCAGTCCTTGAGTTTCTTTCTTTTTTTCATTTTAAACAAACATTTTATTGGCACATAATCCATATAACATGCAATTCAACAGTTATGAGTGCTATGATCATTACCACAGACAATTTTAGAACATTTTCTTCTTTCTTGTTCTTGTTGTCATTAACTCCCTATTCCCCCCAACTTCTTCTGCCATACCACCAAGAAGCTAATAGTTCAGTTATTGTCTCTAACAATGTATCTATACTAGATTTTGTATACAGAAAAAACATGCAAAAACAATAATAAGAGATGAAAGCAAAAACATACTAAAAAAACCTAACAACAATAATAAAATAAAGCAGAGGCAACCCTCAATAGAAAAGAAAGTAGAGTCAGAGGGCAGTGATGCCAAAAAAAAAAAAAAAGAAAGAAAGAAAAGGAAGTAGAAAAGATTTAAAAACCTGGACCAAATTTAAAATGGGTAAAAAGAGAAATCAAATGACAAGGTGTTAAATCACTGCATTTTTAACGATTCACTTTGCAATGTGCTCTGCAAGGCTCTTCATATTCCTCATCCTTGGCCAGAGGAGATTCACCCTTGCATTCCCTCCACACCCCTTTCCACCCCTCCAGCAGCTCCAATCCAACCATTGGGCTGAAGGGGCTCGACCATCTTGGTCTCCCCAAGTCCTTGATTTTCTTTAGCAAGTGCTTCAAGTGCTACTTTCAGTGAACATGTTTGTGCCATCTGCATTCCAGATATGATGAATGAGCCTTCCTCTAATTCTGATGCCAAGTTCTTCTTCATAGAGTGCAGCTTCTGGATTGATTAAATGCGGTAAAAGGATAAAAGCCTCACAACGGTCCCTTGTACTGTTTAAATGCCTGATTCTTAGTCCATACACAGGCTCTGCCTGAGCACAATGCCGTGCTCTGGGGAATCTCCTTAACATAAGCTAGTGGGTGTGGCCTACAGAGTTCAAATGCTTTTCAGTATGATCATTAATGTGTTATGACCTAAATAGTCAAATACCCTTGATAGGCAATAAAACAGAAGTAAACATCTTTCCAGTATTGTCAAATTTGAACCTGTCTAAAGAAGAGTTGAATAAAATGAAATATGGAACAGAATCAAAACACCTTATTCGACTGCATATTGCTATAATGTCTATGAGGAAAATCACTTGAATTTTTGTCTCCGCAATCATGATAATTTTGTTACAAAGGTGTGATTGAATCCTTCACCATGTGATTGATACTAATTGAAGTTCCTGATCTTCTAGAGGTTAAGCTGATCACATATGCTGGGTCCTTCCAGCACTCCATTGATTCCTCATCTTAGCATATAATTCTAGGTAGGGTCCAAAAACTCTCCAAGGATAATAAAGACACTCCAGGTTAGAGGTTGAATGGTTTGCTGAGACAGTATTATTTGGGTGAAATAAATGTTTACCCCCAAATATATATCATCACATTTGATTCTCATGGACATTTTCTCAGATTAGCATATACATTCACTTGCAAGTGTGATGCAATGTACATTATACAGAAAGATGCAAAGTACATTTTATTGAGTTTTGCCTTAATGATAGCATTGAAAAATGATATTATAATATCACAAATTTAGTACAAAATAGCACAAAATGTTAACATTGATGCAGTCAGAATACAGAATATTTCTATGGCTACAGGACTTGTACATGAATCAAAAGGCAGTGTGTGAACAGAACAAGGGCATACTATACGGTTTAAAATCAGGAAGGGTATGAATAATGGCTATATCCATTCACCATAATTATTCAGTCTATATGCTGAAGATATCATAAAAAAACTGGATAATATGAAGAAGAATACAGCATCAGGATGGAGAAAGGCTTATTAGCAATCTGTAATATGCAGATAATGTAGCCTTGCTTCCTGAAAATTAGGAGAACTTGAGGAAACACTTGCTCATCAAGATCAAGGCTTGCACTCTTCAGTATGTATTACAACTCAGTCAACATAAAGGCCAAAATCCTCATAAGTACACCAACAGGTAACACCATGATAAATGAACAAAGCTTGAAGATGCCCAGATCTCTGTTTTGCTTGAGTCCACAATCAATGAAGCAAAAGTTTATAGAAGAAAAGGTGCAATGCATTAGGTACATTTGCTGAATAAGAGTTCTTTAGCATATTGAACAGCAAAGATGTTACTCTGAGGATTAAGGGACACCTAATCCAAGTCGTTGTATTTACAATTGTCTCATGTGCATGTGAAAGTTGGACATTGAATAAAGAAGACTGTAGAAGAATTCATGCTATTGGAATCTGGTGCTGGCGAAGAATACTGAAGGTTCTGTGCAATGTTAAAAGGACAAACCAATTCGTCTTGGAAGAAGTATGAAGAAGTATGACCAGAGTACTCCTTAGAGAAAAGGATGGTGAGACTCTGACTTACAAACTTTGTACATGTGGTCAGGAGAGACTAGTCCCTGGAGAAGGCCCTCAAAGTTGGTTGAGTGGTAGGATTGCATAAAACAAGAAAGCCCCTAAGGAGATGGATTGACATAGTGGCTCTAACAATGAGCTCGAGCATAGAAACCTTTGTGAGGATGGCAGAGAGCTGGGCAGGGTTTCCTTCTCTTGAACAATGGGATGTATGGGTTGGAACTGACTTGATGTGATCTATGAACTACTAACAAGATTACACATATAGATCTTTTACATATAATACCCTACCATACTCAAAACACCTGGCAATGACTTCTATGTTTTAATTTCTGTAATATTATCATTGTAAGAATGTCATATGAAAGCAACTAGGTAGTATAGCATCTTATGAAATGATCTTTACTCAGCATAGTCTCTGAGTTGTTGCATGAATCCATATTTCATTATGTTTTGTATATTATGTCACATATTCCCACATATGCCATAATTTTGTTTAACGATTCACCATCTGAAAAACATTGTGATTTTGCTTAAGGACTATTATAAATAAGACTGCTATTTTAAATAAAGCTGCTATGATTGCTTCTATATTGAACTTTTTGTAAACATACACCTTTATTTAACTGTTCCTGGCTATTTATGGGCATAGTTTGGTCATAAATTTTAGTTTAGTCTTTCTATTTACATATTTGATAGGTTTTAACCCACTTTCATTTAATGTAATTATTGATAAAGTAAGGATTAAATTTTTCATTTTATTTCTGTTTCTATTTATTATTTTTTCTTTAAATTTCTCTGTATACTTTTCTATGCTTTTGAGTCCATTATTTGAGCATGTTAGATTTCCACTTTGATTTAGCTATGTTCATTTTTTTAATGAATATCTCTTTGCCTAGCTGTTTCATTTAGACTGTCAGCTAAGTGTTGAACTTCTGGCTTCATAGTCAGAGATTCAAACTCCCCAGCCACTTCATGGGAGAAAGTTGAGACTATCTGTTCCTGTGAAGATTTTCAGCCTTCAAAACTCCTTTTAGAATTTAGTCTGAATCAACTCAATGGTAGTGGGTTTGGGGTATATTTCATATACAAAATTTATCACAGTCTAATGGTTTCTGTCAGTGTCAGTGGGAATGTTAAAGAAGTAGACTCAAGATCCTGAAGCATTTATTGGAAGGATTATAACAATAGATGGAGCAGAATTTTTAACCTGTCCAATTCTGAAGTCCAAACATAATGAAATCAATGACTACTCAAGATGAAAATCAAAGCAAATGTGGACCAGTCGGAAGCAAAAGTTGTGAGTTTGGGGATGTTCAAAGTATTTTTGCTGTCTGGCGGGTCAAAGCAGTTGTTCTGGCAGGCATAAGATATGGAGAGCAAAAGAAGCTTGGAGGACTAAGGCATAGAGACAGGGCCTGGAGGGGATCAGGGGGCAATGCCAGTGAGTCACTATAAGATGATGATCAGAAAACAAGGGTCTTCAAAGTCAGGGTGTTGATAGGGCTGACACCTAGAATGGGTGAAACATGCAAATATAACCCAAATTTGGGGTTCTCTCTCTTTTTTTTAAATTCACAATCCTCAAATATTTTATCAACACATAACCTATTAGTCCAAATTTTATACTGGACTATATTTATATTGTAGTGCAGATTTTATATGTGTGCATATACATTGAAACAATGTTATGTAAAAAAATCATCTACATACATCATTATGAATGTATCTATATGTGTGTGAAAGGAGAGAGACTGATTGATAGGAAGGAACTGACTCACAGAAGTGTAGAAGTGGGTAAGTCCAGTTCTGTCCAAGTCCATGGGTTAGATATGAAACTGGAGGTTTCTCCAGACTTCTGTAGCTGTAGGAGAAGCAGAGAGTGCACAGGCTGATGGACAGAAGGTCAGCAGGACCGATGTGGGCTGCAGAATCCAATAAACCCAAGGTCAGGAGGACAGATGGCATGTCAGATGCCTCCAAGGGATGACAGGCAATCCAGGAGCCTATAGGCTCAAGTATAATGAACCTGAGGTTGGATGTGTCAGATGCTTATCTAGATCTAGTGAGAAACAAGCATGCTCTTTATAACTTATGTAACAAATAAGCTACACTCCTGACCAAATTTTCTTTCGATTGCATCAGGTTTAAGACCAGAGTAAGCGGTTGCAATCCACGTTAATCTTCCCTCTGTTGTGCGGTTGCCTATAGCAGGTAGCATCATGGAATCGATTGCATTAAATTGGGTCACATTAGGGGAGGGGGAGGTTCACTACCAAACTACTGAGAATCATCATCCAATCAAGCTGATACAAAATCTATCTATCGGGGCTGAGCCCCGGTGACCTAGTGGTTGTGCGCGGGACTGCAGCCCACTGGGATGGAGGTTCAATTCCAGCTCCACGGAGCAAAGGCTGGGCCTCCCACTCCCACCACCTGAGGGCAGTGATGCCCCCCCCCAAAAACAAAACAAAACAAAAAACGAAAAACAAAATCTATCTATCACAACACGTTTACATTCACAGAACTCTCAATTCTTTAGCAAAGGACTCAATGACTGGTATCATCACTTACAAAAGTGTCTTGATCTTGACTTAGTATATGTTGAGAAAAAGTTTATATAGTTACATTTTTTAATCTTTTAATTCTGTTATTCACAACCCTTTTGACAGCTCACCTTTTTGACTTCTAAATGCCCATTTTGTTCATCTATATTTTCTAAATAAAAATTTATGATTTTTCATTTGTTCCAAATAAACTTGTGATTGCTCATATTTTGAGGAATCAATGATAGTTTTTACCTTTTAAACTGTAGTTTTTATAGTTGTTCAGATTACACATAGTAAGGCATACATCAATTCACTGTTTCAGCAACTAAATGGAGTTCTTTACATCCTTTTGAGTTGTGCATCCTCATCACCTCCTTGTGATTAAGTTGTTCTTGATTACTTGATTAAGTTGATCTTGATTCCTTGATTAAGTTGTTCTTCCTTTGTTAATATAAACTTACTGCCTACAAAGTTCCCGTCTTATCTTTTGAGTTTCTCTTGTCAATGTGTTAATTCTTAAAAGGATTTAATACTTTGGTAGAGTTTTTTTTTTTTAACTAATTAAGCTAAACTGTTGTTCAGTTTTTCAGATGGATTGTTTGAGCTTAAGGTTTAAAATTTTTCTCAGACAATCATTTCAGGGGTTCACTTATCCCTCATAGTTACTGAAAAATCTATAGTCCACAAGAATTTGAAATCATATTCTTCATTTTTCCTTCTTTGATCAAGATTCTTCTAAAGAAGCTTTAATGAAAATATTCAGTAAGAGTAACCGGACACCATACAGTTAGTTCTACCTGTTTTAATGACAAAGGTGGCCATGGTTCTTGCAGGCAACTAGCTATACCTCACATATCCTACTCCTGACTGTCCTGCTTTTGCTTCCTGTAAATAAAGACCTTGGCATTGTGGGTTACTCACTGGGCTGCTACTCAGAAGGCCAAGAGTTCAAAATCACCAACAACTTTTAGGAGAGCTGTGAAGCTTTCTACTCTAGTAAAGGTTTGGTCTTAGAGACCCACGGGTATAATTCTTCCTATGAGTCGGGATTGACGACTGTGAGAGAGCATGAGTCAGGACTGATAACAGTGAGCTCAGAGATACTGCACAAACACCAGGATATAATACCAAAACACGTAACCCATTAGGCCAATTAAATTCGATATCCCAGTAAGCAGTTGATATCCCAGTAATATATCAAAGAAGAATTCCCATTGTTAGTTTAATTGTATGAGAGGGCTTCAAAAGGTATATGGGAAAATGAGATAAAAGCTAATTGAATTTTTCCAATTCAATTTTTGGTAAAGAACTAAAACATTTTACATAGACAAGAGACAGTATTTTCTACAAATGCTGCTGGAAAAATTGGATTTTTACCTGTAAAATAAACAAGACCCATACCTCACACCATATACAAAAACAAACTCAAGATGCATCAATGATCTAAATATAAATCACACATTAAGATTTTCAATGAAAAATAGGAACAAATTTAAGGCAATAATGCAAGGAACATAATATATTATGATGAATTATAATGAAAAATATTCACACTATAAAAAACAAAATAAAGAACTAGGACTTAATCAAAATACTACATCTATGCACAGTAAAAGAATTCATCAAAAGAGTTGGTGTAGAGCCCAGAGATTGGTTTAAAAATAAGCAATAGGTTTTTTTATTCATCAAATAAAGGACTAGTCTCCAAAATCTATAGAAAACTATATCTTTAACAAGAAAAATATAAATAACCCAATCAAAATTAGGCAACAGACAATTTAACAAAAATGACATTTCAATGGCAATATGAACTATACATCATATGTCAGCCAACAATTATATGAAGAACTGTTTGAAATTACTAGCAATAAAAGGCATACAGATTAAAAAAAACAATGAGATATCATCTCACACCAACACTTTTAGCAAAATTCAATAAAGCAGAAAATAACATATGCTAGAGTGTGTGGAGAGATTGGAATGTTTTTACATTGCTGGTGAGGCTATAGAACTTGACAACCAATATGAAAATCAGCATGGCACTTCCGTAAACAAATGCTAACCCAAGTACTTTATGATCCATCAATCTCTCTACTGGGTATATATCCTAAAGAAATTAAGAAATGAGCAGACATATGTATGCCTATGTTTTCACAATAGTAAACACAAAAACTCCAACTTAGAGGAATGGATAAGCAAGCTGTGGTGCATTCAAGTATGGAATTTTATATATCAATAAAAAACTATGATAACTCACAGAAACACCTTAAGATATGGACAAAACTAGAGAACATTATGCTGACAAGACTCAGTAATCTTAGAAACATAAATATTTCATGTCACCCATGTTACAAGCAAAAATAAAAAGGAAGAAATGTGGGATGGTTGTGGGGAGGAATGGAAAGTTTAACAGGAAAAAAAATAGTCAAATCAAATCTAATAAAGTAAAAATTTCTTCATGGAGAGGAAAGCCCTCCAGATTCCTGACCCCTCTGATGTACATATTGGCCTGAGTAAATCAAAAAGAAGAAATGAAAAACTGAAGTGGACTTGAAGTTTACAGTGATATACAAATACATTTAAAATCGATGTAGAAAAATACAATTGACTTTTTCCATGAACTCTTTGAAATAACCTTACACATAAGCAGCTTTACTAGACTGATTTTGTTCTTTTCTGTCACTGTAGTTTTATTCACCATACTTTTGCCAATTCGGTTTTCAGGAGAGTGTAACTTCTTCCAAGCACTTACAGTCAGTCATTGGATTTGCAACCCTGCTGTTCACCAATGTCGTCGTCCATCATTCCTTCTTCCTCCCATCACTAGTAACCCCTGATAAGTTTTGCTTTCTCTGTTGTTGCTGTTGTTCTGTCATCCTTGGGTACTTTTGAGTCATTTCTGACTCACAATAACACCGTGTACAGCAGAAGGAAACACTGGGTCTGCACAAGTCTCACAACTTTTGCTTTACAACCCACTGTTGTGACGGTTGTATCAATTCATCTCATTGAACGACTTCTTGTCTGTTGACACTGTAGAAGCTACTGTACCTTTTCTTGTCTTCTTTTATATGATTTTGAGTATAGATGTGTATGTCTATGTCTGTGTGACATATATACATATTTGTTATTTACTTATTTCATTTGGTATAATGTCTTAAAACCTCCATTTGTGTTCCAGCAGGTATTTAGACTTCATTTCTCCTGACTGAGTAGCATTCCATATGTATGTACCACATTTTGTGTAGCCATTCATCTATTGATGGGCATTTAGGCTGTTCCAGCTTTTAGCTATGGGTAATATGTGGCAATGAGCATAGGTATACATGCCTCTGTTTCAATTTGTTTTCAAGATTGGGACCTACACCCAGGAGTGAAGTTGTTGGATAATCAGATAGTTCTATGGTACTTGCTTGAGGAATCCCCACATTGCTTTTCACAACAGCAATGGCATCATTGCTCTTTGAAAAATTTTGATTATATTGTCTTTATGATGTGCGACATGATTCTTACATTGCTGTCATTTTGGTGACACCAGGGATCTTTTCACCTTCCACTTGAACTCATCCTGGTTCTTGGCATGACAAGTTATATGTTGTTGAAACCTAGATATTTATGTTCTTAATCTCTAACGCTGGATCTTAATGAAACCCTTCCTTTAACTGGCTTTCTTCAAAACTTTTCAAAAACTTCACTGGTCTTTATCAGCCAAAAAGAAGGTCACACCTGGTGATGGCCAGGGAAAGGTAGAAGTTCAAGTTCTTACTTAACCTCAAATGAAACCCCAAATGGGTAGAGTAGGGAGATGTCTCCTCACCAGAGCTGTGCAGGAATGGGGGTTCTGGCTCCCCCAAGTAACCCTTACCAACACCATAATCAGAGTGACCTTGTTCTTCCTGTTATTCATGAAGTTAGGTGCCATTGCATAGCAACCTTATGCCTAACAGAAACACTGTCCAATTGTGCACCGTCCTCACTAGTTTGAGACCACCATTACAGTCATGGTGTCAATCCATCTCCTTGAGGGCATCTCTTTAGGTTGTTACCCCTCTACTTTACCAAGCAGGATGTCTTTCTCCAGGGACTGGTCTCTCCTGACGACATGCCCAAAGGATGTAAGACAAAGCCTCATCTTCCTTGTCTTGAAGGGACACTCTGGCCATACTTCTTCCAAGACACATAGTTTGACTTGTTGTCGAGTTCTGTATATTTTGGTAATTAGTCTTTTGTCTGATATGTCATTGGTAAAATGTTTTCCCAATCTGTGGGCTCTCATTTCATTCTCCTGATGTAGTCTTTTATTTTTATTTAATTCATTTTATTGGGGACTCATACAGCACTCATCATAATGTATACATACATACATACATACATATGTTGTTTCAGTAGTTACATCTTTTCTGGGATGGGGTGGGGTGGATGTAGTCTTTTAATGTGCATAAATGATGTAATTTCAGCATGATCCAGTCACCTACCTTGTCTTCTGCTATGTATACCTCCTCCATTATACTTGGTAGTCTATGTATGCCCTGCAATAGCGCCCTTAATTTTGTTACAGCCTTCTCCTTGATGATCCCGAGAGCTTTTGGATTAACATTTAGGTCGTTAATCCATCTTGAGTTCACTTTTGTGCATGGAAAAGATAGAGGACTTGTTTTATTCTTCTGCATATAGAAATCCAGTTTGTCCAACACTGTGTGTTGAAGATGCTGTTTTTTTCCCCATTGGCTATTTCTAGTTCCTTTGTCAAAGATTTGTTGTCTGTCTAGGCTGATGCATTTATGCCTAGGTTTTCTCTCATTGGTCTGGGTATCTCTCATTGTGCCAATTCCAGCCTCTTTTGATTAATGTGGGTATGTAGAAGGCTTTTTATAACAGGCAACGCTAAGTCTTTTAACTGGTTTTTCTTTAAAAGAAGATATGTTTGCTCCCCATATGACATTGGTAATAAGTTTTTCCATTTATTTAAAGAATTTATTTGGTATTTGAATCGGTATTGCATTGTATCTGTAAAATTTGGGAGTAGTATTGTCATTTTCACAATACTAAGTCTGCTTATCCAAAAGCAAGGGGTATTCTTCCATTTATTGATTTTTAGATTGAGTTGTAACCTATCTTGAAGGCTTTAATTCTTCTTGATCTTCATCCACAATTGCATCAGCTGTTTCTCATTTTAAGCAAGCAAAGGTGTTTCTTCTACACATGCAGGTTTTTAATAAGCTTTCCTTTTCCTCCAGTCTGATGCTGCCTTCTCCATGATATAATCCTGCATTTCGGATGATTTAATGAGCATACAGGTTGAATAACCATGGTGAGAGGACGCAATCCTTCTGAAAACCTTCCTGATGTTACGCCATGCAGTATTCCCTTGTTCTGTTCACACAACCGCCTCTTGATCCTTGTACAGATTCTGAATAAGCACAATGAAGTTTTCTAGAATTCCCCTTCTCAAGGTTAGCCAGACATTATTATGATCCACACAGTTGAATGCCTTGGCATAGTCAAGAAAATACAAGTAATTATCTTTTTTGGTGTTCTCTGCTTTCAACCAATATCCATCTGACATCAGCAATGATCTCGCGTACTCCTCTTCTAAACCAGACCTGAGCCTGTCAAAGTACTGCTACAATCATTGGTGGATCATCACCAGCAAAATCTTACTTGCGTGTGATATCGATGATATTTTATAATTTGTGCATTCTGTTGGGTCACTGTTCTTTGAAATGGGGGTAGATTCTTCTAATACTCTTCTGAAAAGCACTAAGTTTTATATCTGTTTCCCTGAGTGCCTTAGTCAATTTGTCGTCTACTAAACACTTTCCAGTCTTCTTCCTTTTTCATGCATAATTTCTAGGGGTTTTCTTGGTACTTTTCAGAAAGAATAGCAGAAAAGAATGTCCAACCCATATTACTGGCAGTGAGCGATTATTATCCCCTTGAGTTAAAACTTGAGAGAAGTGGGGTCCAGAAAAGTTGGCTACATTGCCCATGATTATCCAGCTAGAAGCCTGAGCATCATGAAAGGCCTTAAAAATAAGAACATTCTGGTCAGGCTGATTGGGTTTGGTTCCTAATCTACCACTCTCTTTTTTTTTTTTTTTGGCGGGGGGGGCATCACTGCTCTCCGGGGGTGGGAGTAGGAGGCCCAGCCCCACTGCTGGAATTGAACCTCCATCCCAGTGGGCCACAGTCCCGCTCACAACCACGATGCCACCGGGGCTCAGCCCTTTCTTCTTCTTTTTTTTTTTTTGATACCACTCTCTATAACAATTATTACCAAACCTCCCATTTGGATCACAGACACAGTTGAAATCTGATGAAAGCTAGGATTCTCCTGAATAAGAAGACATTTTTATATATGTGCAAAATTTTGTACACAGTTTGGGTAAATGTTATGAGTTCTGTTTGGGGCAGAAATGTGTGAGAGGACTGGTGAGAGAAAGTCCCTGGATGACATGTTTTTTTTACAGTTGCTGCAACAATGGTCTCACAATGGAATATAGCAATAATGAGGATGACTCCGAACTAGAAGCACTTCACTCTGTTGCACAGAGTATTTCTATGAATACAAACCTAGCAACAGCAGGGCTGCATGTAGGGAAGCAAGAGGCCATGCTTTTGTAGGTTTAGTAAAAAGTCTTAGTTTAAAAGACCACTTACTGGTTGAAGAACGGATCTCAAGATCAAGGGCTTCTGAAGCCATCCCATAATGAGGAGACTGTGATAGGGACATGACAGGCATAGCCCAGAGTAGTGGCTAGGTTAGAGTAACCCCTTCACTAGCACTCTCCCTCTCTCACCCTCGACCCTCTCACTCTCATCCTTAGCCCCAGCACGGATGACTCTTCTGAACAGACAACTCCACTAGCTTCTTCTGCACGGTGGTCAGAAACAAAACAAATATCCTGTGTTGTAGAGTTTAGTCAAATTCTTAGTGACCCTACAGGGCACAACAGAACTTTCAGAGGGTGACCAAGACTGTCAATATATTTTTAATAAGCATTTCTTTATTTCGCATCCCATGTAAATATTTTCTGGAAGGAACTGCTGGCATTTCAATTGCTTACCTTCAAGTTCCCAGTTTAGCACTTAACCATGATTCTCCCAGGAAGATCCTGTCTCCCAAATGTTTCTTGATTTGCTAGATGAGTGTGAATAGGAATCCTGGGCCATCTATCACAAGAAGAATTCTAGGACTGTACTGGAGAGGAAGCAAACTACAGTTGATTGGACTTGAGGGTGCATATAGGCCTATTGCTGTCCCCTGGAGCTCTCATTAAATGTGTAAGACCATTGGATAATTGGAAATGAGTAGACCAGCAGAGGGTGGGGAGAAGATGACTATGGAAATAGAAGAAAGGCTAATGTGTAATCACATAACTGTTGTGCTTTGCCTTTTATTAACTGTGTAGCCTTAGATGAGTCTGACCAATGTGTTGGATTCTTAGTTCATTGATTTGTACAGTGGCGGTAATAATCTCTGCCCTGCTTATCTCCTGTGGTTTTCATGAGAAACAAAAAGCATAATGTTTGTGGAGACTCTTTGTAAAGTGGAAAATGCTACCAATATTTCATGTTAATTTTAGATTTGACTAGAGAAGGTAACATTTCACTCAGAAGTGGAATTCCATGTAGAGATTTAGTATTTTCCTACAGAAGGTATCTTAGTGAAAAGACAAAATTTGAAAAGCTGTGAACATTCTACTGTAAAACAATGGTCTTATTTCCTCTACTTATAGGGAAAAAATGTGCCAGCGAACATGGGAGTTCACCCTGAAACAAACAGATATGTTTTCATGGAGCAGATGGCAGAAAAAAAGAAAAGCTTAATAAAAGGTATCTATAAAATCAGCCAAACAAAACATTAAATGTTGTGAAACCACCCAATGTTGTAATCGCTTTTCCGGGAGTTTGTTTGGATATGGAGGCAAAATCATAACGAACAGTTTCGGAGCAAACTCTTTCAAAGACATCCTTTAGAACCCTGAAGACCTGAGAGCATTCTAATGGCCTTTAGGTGAGGAACAGCTATGTGGAACAGATGGTTTAATTGTATTATGACTTGGAGATAAGAGTTTACAATGGCAATTACAAACATAAACCAATGAGTCTATTGTCAACTTCAGAAAGGAGGCCTCACTTTGAAATGCCTGAAGGCCCAAGCTGCACATGCTTTTCCAATGACTCGGTGGGTTAATAATTAATAATCTCTTGCGCCTTAGTAAATGATTTTGTAGGAGCGCACATCACACTGCATGCTTCCCCCTTGCTACACTAAAGTGTAGGTGCTTTTGCTGCCAAGTCTTTCATTGTTTTGTGCTGTCGATCTAAAGTGTGTGCCTTTACAGAGCTGTTCTGAATTGACCAAAGTAAATTTGTCATTGGTAAATATTTGGCTACGGTTAACATATGAGAAGAGTTGGAAATGAGTGCTGGTCCTCGACTCCCCCTATCTTTGTTACCAGCTAATACTTAGCAATGAAAATAACAGATACACATTTATTAGCAAATCAGTACTACATCATCGGTCTTTTCTAGAAGCAAACTGAAGTCCTTTCATAAAACACTCAAAGAACATTTTACAGGAAATGGTCACTCCAGGAAAAGTATAATTTTCTAGAAGCAGAATTCATCTTTTCTGTAATCAGCCTACATGTCAGACTCCCCCAGACTGACTGAAAATTGATCTAGGTAGAACTCTACATACTAGGCCTAGAACTCGACCTCAAGGAATACAAGTCCTCCTACTCTATCCAAGTCAGGACAGGAATGCCGAGAGAATTTTTTTTGGGGGGTGGGGTGGGGAGGGCATCACTGCCCTCTGGTGGGAGTGGGAGGCCCAGCCTTGCTCCTGGAGAGCTGCTGCTGGATTTGAACCATCAAGCCAGTGGGCCACAGTCCCACACTCAACCACTACGCCACTGGGGCTCAGCGCACCGATAGAATCTTCTAAAGCCAACCCACAGAGCTTGAGCACTAATCATTTCACCGCTGACTTTTTAATGCCACGCGATCTACCCACACTGCATTTGCGGTCAACTAGTAGATGGTGATTGACCGTATTGAGCTCCTCTGGCCTACACTTAACTCACTACCCCAAAACTCTTCCTGCCCCAATATACTGAGTTTTCCTCTTCTATGGGCTGGTAAGTCCACTGCATTATCTCCCGCTGGTCTCCTGTCAGGCTCTTGATTCTGCCACTGCCAAATCTCCCCTGCTAGTTCCCACAATCACTTATTCTCAGTGTTACACTTTTCAGGTTCCCATCTAGAGGAGGCTCTTCCAGGCAGTGATCCCTGGTCCAAAGGATGCGCTTCACTCCTGGTACTTCTTTCTTGATGGTCATGAGAATTTCTCACATTGGTACAGTCCTATCCAGTCATTTGCTGAGAAGATTATAATTAAAAGGGTCCTGTAAGTACCAATCATGCAAACCAATGGTGAGCCTTTTCTTGCTTTATGTCTGCAGTATGCTAATAACCAAAACAACTGACATGGCCTAAACTAGGGTCAAAGAGGTTCAGGGAGTCTTCTTTGCCTCTAATGGGAGGAAGTTCACAGTCACAAGGCAAAGAACATGGTTTTAGGGTGAGATACAGAATTGGAGCCAATCACTCAATAAACTTTTTCTTCACATCTATATGCTAGACATTCTGGAACTATTGTCTTAAGCTTATACAGCTCTTTCTCCTATTGATCTATATATCTGTAGCATCCTATGTAGCTATTTTGGGGTAACAATGTTTAGAATGCCTTTCCAAAAATTCCATACATCTACTCTTTCTGCCTACAATTATCTTATTTTTTTGAAATTAAAAATGTTTTAAAGCACCTATTAGTACTTTGTTTAAGCATATGGTGTGAGCATAGATTGTGTTGATATCTGTAAAGGTCTACCATCCAGGGAATGGATGAAGAAGACAAATGTTTTATTTATATTTTGTAGACAAGAAACATGTATACTGAATATAGGAAGTACTGACTATAGGGAGTCAGATGTGTCATGGTGAAAAAGAAGTTCAGCTCTTCTTTCAGAGACTTTAAATGTGGTAGGCTACAATCCCAACAGCTAGGCATTCAACTATAGAACATTCTAATTCAGAATGGAACAAACATTAAAAATAAAGAAAAAAACATAAAGCAATAGCTTCCTGGGAGAGGAGGATGTTAGGGAAATCACAAAATGTTGCTTGGAGGAGTTTGTATGGTTGGTTCTTAAAGAATAGTGACACTCCCAGATTTATTCTCATTTAGTGCTTTTTTTTTTTTTTTTTTTGCTTCTAAATGGAAGAAAAATTGGCCAAATGATCACTGGGCACACAGACTGAATGATTTGCCTAGAGAGGAATCTCCGTCATTCCATGTAGCAGCCAGTAACCTTCACAGCAGCATGTTCAAGAGGTCAAAGGAGCGAGCTCTTGCCTAAGGACGACTGGGGAATGCAGGACTTGAAATTTACCACACTTCAATTCAGTTCCACAATGTGCATGTGTGCATGCATGTGTGTACGTGTGTGTGAAGGTACATAGAATTTGTAAAATTGGAAGGGGGGTATTATTAAGTTGTTCGGCTTTGCTTCAAGTTGCATTTTACTTTCCTGTTTTTCAGTGTGATTAGGGTTTAACAATTACTTTCCTTGTTTTTGAGGTAGAGTCAAGCACTTTTTGTTGTTTATTCCATCTGCAAGCAACCATATTTTGCATATATGTTTATGTTAGTCCAGATAGACTAGAGGAACAAATTTTGCATATAGGTATAAGGAAAGGGTTTATATACAAAAGAAATGTGACCCTTAGAAGGCATCCCAATCCAGACCAGTGCAAAGTCATAAGTCCAATAATAACCCATATGCTTCCTACTCAGGAAGTCACAGGTCAGTGGGTGCAGAATTCTGGCGCTGGCACGGCTCTCCCTATGGGTCCTCCCTTCCAGGGCTCAGGTCCATCAACAGCATGCCACTCCAGCTTCAGAGGCCTGTCTTCATCAGGGCTAAGCCGTGTGGTCTCTCCTCTGGCTACTCCAGTCTCCCAGCCGCTGCCATTCTGTGTTGCCTGTGGTTAATCATCTCTCTAACTAACTCCCAACAACTGGGGAAGATAGCTTCTCATCTTCATGAGGGAAATACTGCGAGATTTCCCAGGAGTCTCAGGTGAAAGCCATGCCCACAGAGGCCTCATCAGCTACTCAATGGCTTTCTCCAGATTAACAGGCCAGACTCCACTCCTATATCTCAATCATAAAATTAACATAAGTACATGACTGCCACAATGTTTGAACTGCTGATGTGACTATACAATAAAGCATAGTAAGCCAAATACATTACAATGCCTTCATCTGAGAGTATTCCCAGTCAATGAGAGTCTCTAAGTGGAAGACAAATTGACAAATGTGCTCAATTGTCAGATTGTAATACCCACATGTTTACTTACCTAGGAGTTCCTCCACAGCACACATGGTTAAACACTCAATTATTGGTCCCCAAATAGCAATTTGATCCCATTCAGTGAGTAGTGGTTATGCTCTGGACTGCTAACTTAAAGGTCAGTAGTTTGAAACCACCAAATTCTCAGAAGAAAGAGGAGGCCTTCTAACCCTGTCAGGAGTCACAGTATCAGAAGCCCACAGAGGCAGTTCTGCCCTGTCCTGTAGGGTCACTCTGAGTCACAAGTATCACAAAAGTAGATTGTTCAGTTTGGTTTTGAATGTTGCACCAGAAAACAAGCTTGGTTATCTGCTACCAGAAGGTCACAGTCTTGACAGTCTTATTAAGGGTTGCACTCTGCACACTGCCTCCACGGGGAATTGCCTGGAGGGTCACTACTAAAGACAACCACAAAAGTATCTATGTCCCTGAGATGATTCTAAAATGGTCACGATGGATTCTTACTCTCTTCGATTTCACAGGACATAGACAATTGAGTGAACTATGGTAAAGGCACAGAAAACTAAATCCACAGTTGTGATACATATTCATTTGGAAAAGGTCATCAGTGAAACATTCCACAGGGGACTAGAGCATCTCAAATAAGGATCTCTGGTGGCATAGTGGGCTAGCTTTGGCAGCTACTCACAAGGCGAACAGTTGGACGCCACCAGCTGCTTGGAGAAACTAAGGCTTTCAAGTCCATGAAAGATTTATATAAGTCTCAGAAACCTGTAGGGGCTGTCCTACCTTAGGGTTCTATTGTAGACTGTCCATAGTGTTGCTGTGTATCAGAATTGACTTAATAGCAATGAGGCTTTGTTTATATATGTGTGTGCATATGTTTGTGTATGTTTATGTTTATATATATATATGAATGCCTTTGTAATGATTGGAAATTTATTTGTTTCAATGTGCTTTGATGAATAAGGAAGTACATGTGAACTATTCACAGAAACTTGGGCAAATTTAGAAGAAGAAGAAGAAAACAAGGAAATTTATATACTTCTCCATTCTAAAGAAAAGGAAGTAGTGGTGATATCATACACCCACTAAAAATCTAGTCTGTTTCAAATCATTAGGTAATAGAATGTCAAACAATTAGGCAATCAAATGCCTTCTCTGGAGTAGTGACATAAGTAGGATGATTAATTATAAACATCTTTTCAGTTTATATTATCCCATTTGCTCATTCATCCAAACATTTCTTAAGAACCTATTATGTGGTTGATTCGGGAAATATAACAGTGAAAGGGAAGATATAATTTCCTGTCCTCAAGAAATTTGAAGTTGAGTTGGGTGGGGAGAGAAATCAATATTAAAGAATGGTAAGTGTTTATAAAATTATGGCTCTACTGACCACTAAAACAGAGATGTATGTGGTACAAAGATGATTCATATGAGAGGATCTGCTTAGAGCGGTCAGGGAAAGTTTGCCCATTAAAGAAGTTATGATTTCACAAGGATGACCAAGAGTTGATGGAAAAAAGAGGGAGGGAAGGACTGATGAAGGGAAGTCCATGCTTGGCAGAGTTAGTGTGGAAGCGATACAGGTCATGTTCATGGAATTTAGCGAAGGGCCTTAGCATACAAGGGGGAAGAGTAGAATACAAATCTATAGCAAAGGTTAGGGATTAAAGGCCTATTAAATAGGGTCGTTTCTCTTCTCTTGTTCTAAAAGGAGTGGAAAACCATTAAGATAAATTCATCTCACAGTTGATACATTCAGGTTTTGAAATAATGACCCTAGCTATCGTTTGAGGAACTAAATGAAAAGGTGCAGATGGCCTTCAGGAAAGGAGTGAGGAGAAGTCCACTCAAGTCCATGCAAGTAATGGAGGGGGCACAAGAGGACTTTAAGCACAGGATGTAGAGTTGGGCTTGAACTTCATTTTCCTCCAGTCTTGAAGTAGTTCGCTCCAGCTTTGGCAAGGCTTGTGGTGGCCAAGATGCCCTGTTCACTTGACTTCATGGTCCTCCCTGCATCTTAAAATGAGAATGGGGGAGGGAGAGGGGCGGGTAGGGAAATATGGAGGGCTGATACGGGGGCCCTAAGTAGAGGGAGGATATTTTGAGAGTGATGATGGCAACAAGTGTGCAAATGTGGTCTGCATACAATTGACGTATATATCGGGATGGGAGTTGTATGAGCCCCCAATAAAATGGTTTATAGAAAAAGCAAGGGGAAAGAGGAGCTTATACTAAGAGCTCAAGTAGAAAATATTTGGGAATGAAGATGGCAACAGGTGTACAAATATGCTTGATTCAAACGATGTACTGAATGTTATAAGAGTTGTAAGAGCCCCCAATAAAATCATTAAAATAAAATAAAAAAAGAGAACGGGGAAAGTGGCAGTCCCCCAGAAGGTCAAGCGGCAGCTCCAGTGCTGAGTGGAGCAATGGTGACAAGACTTCAGGTGCCAGAATAGAACTGTCCTATTCAATATGCAACCAGGGCACATCTGAAAGAGAAAAGGATTCCGGTCATAAGAGCGAACAAACAAAGGGAAGGCAGGATCGTCTCAGACAAACTGGGTTGCCCTCTAAAGAAAGGAAAAGTTTACTCTCTTCTGCTCCCTCTGTTACTCTGCCCATGAGAGGACACTATGGCCACGCACGCGTATGTTTGCCACTTTCTGCTTAATTTGAAATACCGGGAAGAAAACATGTCTCTTCATGTTCTGTGATGGCTGGTCATTTACAATTATCTGGGAAGAGGTCACTCTGGAACCTGGACATGCAAAAGAAGTGGCACCACCCAGGGCAGAATCTTAGGCCCTGCCCTAGGCCTGCTGAACCCAAATCTCCATTTTAACCAGATCCCCAGGGGAGCCGTCAGCTGAAAGAAGATTAAGAAAATCACTGAACTTCGCCTTGTAAGAAAAAACAATTCACAGCCGTACCACGCAACTGAAACAAATGTTTCAGGAAACCCGCCTTCCCCGATGTGATCAGGAATTCGAGGGGAGGCTCTGGGAAAGGTGGAGATAATGCGCACATACTTTCTGAAACGCTTGCTTGCACGTAGCCCTTCCTGGAGAGGCGCATACCCTCGTCCAGGAGGAGGGCCCGTTGAAAGTTTCCTGCAGCCCGGGGAGGGGCTGCTCGAGGGGCGATCGCGATTGACAGCCCCGCTAGAACCCCGAGACTGCAAGGAAAGGCGAGGCAGAGGTCCTGCCCAGCTGTTGGTGAGGAGTTTCCTGTTCCCCCCGCGGCGCCCGGCGGAGGTGGAGTGAGTCACCCGCGCGCACCGACCCACACCACCCCCGCGCGCGCACCAGCCCCGGGCCAGGAGCCGGCCGCCTGCGCAGCTCCCCTCGGCCGCCGGGGGCCTCCCGACGCCTCGCCGCCGGCCTCCGAGCTCCCGCCCGGCGCCACATCTGGCTCGCACATCTGCCCGGCCGCCCCGGGGCGCGGGCTGGGGAGAGGGCGCGGCGCGGAGCGCAGGCTCAGCCGGGGGCCCGGGGAGGCGCCCGCCGTCTGCCGCGCGCCGGGCTCGGCCGACGGGGCGCCGCGGGCTGGGCCATGGGTCGGGGACTGCTCCGGGGCCTGTGGCCGCTGCTGCACTTCGTCCTGTGGACGCGCTTCGCCAGCACGATCCCGCAGCCCGTCCCCAAGTCGGGTGAGTGGTCCCCCGGGCTGCGGCGCTCGCGTCGCCGGGGGTGTCGGGGCGCGCAGTTTGACAGTCGGCCGCGGGCACCCGGCGCCCCGGCGGAAACGGACCCAAGTTTTCGCTCGCCGCGCCCGAGCCGCCGGGCTCTGGGTACGGCCGGGACGGGTCAGCTTTCTCCGGAGAAAGAGAAAGAAAGTTCAAGGGGAAGAGGACGCGGGGCGCACGGGGTCCCCTTTGTGCAAGTGGGAGAGGCTGTTGTGCCGCCTGCCTGCGAGGGGAGCCCCCAACCCCGGAAAGGGAAGTGGGAGCCGGCCGTTGTTGGAGGGAGGCCGGGGGGCAGCGGGCCGGGGGGCGGGCGGGTGCCGGCCCCTGAAGCCAGCAGGCCGGCCGCCTGCTCACCTGGGGCCCCATGGCGCCCACCAAGTTCTCTGCGAGACACCCCCTGCAGTCGCTAGTTACTTCCCCCTCCAAATCTGGAGTGGCAACACCCTCCCCGCGGGCTTCAGAGACGCGTGCTTTGGTCTGTGCGGGGCTATGGTAGACCCCCTTGGAGGACAAGAAGCGATTTCCAAAGCAGCGTTATCTGACATCCATTTGGCTTGGGTGGGTTAAGAGAGGCGTCCCCCAGGTGGAAGGCGTGGAGTTATTTGTTGACGGCTTGGTATGGGGGATGTTGTCCTCAAGAAGTTGATGGTTCTCTGCAGTGTTTGTTTGGTGGAAATTGCAAGGGTTAACGTGACAAAAGTTCTGCCCGCTCACCAACTCAAAAGTGAAAAAACAAACAACCCAAAACCAATGAAAGGCAAGAATTGGGAACAGAACTCCTGGACCCTCAACGGGTTTGCAGCTGAAGCTCCCAAAGTCATGCATCTGTAGCTGTGGTCTCCTTCACTGTGTTTGGGGGGCCAAGTCCTTATCTTTCTGGGTTTCAGTTCTTCTCAGGGACGCAGCATAGTTGAGTCTAGATAACTTTAAGCTCCCTTTCCCTTTTTCCTTCCCTCTGTCTTGAGTTGGGAGATGTCTGTGTGCGTGGGTCTCGGCGGTGGAGTGGATTCCAACTCATAGCGACCCCATGAGACAGGCTAGCACGAAGCTGTGGGTTTCTGGTAACTGTCTAGGCTGTTGACAGCCCGGGGGTCACCGAGGCATATGTTTTACTGGCCAGTGGGCACAGAGAGACTTCCCTATAGTGTGTGCGGACGCACTCTGCAGCAATCTAGGTGGTAAGTTTCATAGAAGATTCGAAGTAGATTGGTTTAAAAATAATAATAAATCCGGCTTATATCGAAGGTCCCAGGGATGGAAGTTTTTATTGGAATGAGGAAGAAGTGCTCTTTTATGCAAAATATTGCTACATTGTACTTGAGTTAATACATTCTCTGTGAATTGTTGTCAGGTATTTGTCTATCTTGTAGTACCAGAATGCACTGGTATCTTTGATTTTACAACACATTCTCAAATTCTGTGCTGCTCTTGCATAATACATATTAAGAATGACACCTTTTCTTTGTGCATTAAACACCAATACAAATTTGATTTTAGATGATGAGAAGAGGAATTATTGGGCCCTAGTTTTATTAGTCTACCGTTGTGTACAAGGATCAGATTTATGATTTGCAAATTTCAGACTCAGTCATTCATTTTATTGAAATGCTAATTCACTTTTTAAACAGTTTGAAAAGTCTAATGTTTTAAGTTGGGGTTTTATATAATTTTACAATACCCTCACTTGTTTGTATCTTCAAAGAATTGAAGTTTCAAAATGTTTGAACTAAAAATTCACTGTGAATTTGCACCCATAGACGAGTCATATTAAGTTTTTGAAGAAGCAAATAGTGATAGCAATAGTGACAATGATGATAAGTCTAACACCACTTGCATTTTAATTTTTTCATGAAGTACATAGTTGCAGCATTTTTCTAACATAATTGGTAGACTTTCAAGTCAGGTTTTCAAACTATCTCAGTCTAAGATTCGATTAAAAATAAAAAAGACATTGATCATAGTCTCCAATGAGGCCAGTTGAAAGATCACCAATCTTGGTTTTAGTAGATTGCTAGCAGGACTAAAGAGTTCCACTGAAGAACAATATCACTAGGAAATATATTTGTACATTTTTTTGTTTTGCTTTTGATTTAGTAGCTTCACTCTTAAACCACTTTGGGGACAGGGAGAGAAAAACCCACATATCTGAAAACTCTTCGGAAATAAGAAAAAGTTAACTTATTGTTCATTGAGGCCTAGATGTGGTTAAGTGGCATAGAATAAACAACTTTATCAAGTCGGTTCAGAACATGCTTATTTAGTGAAGGTCAGAGAGTGGAAATCACTGACCCCAAGATCTGATCTTTGGCTTGTTTACTTTTGTTTTCATACAACGAATTTTCCCCTCCAACCTATTTCCTTTAAGAACATCTAATTTTTAACTTTCTGGTTTACAGAAAATACAACGCAATTTGAATTCCCTGTTGATTTTGGAGGTAGTGTCGCTGGTGACATCAGCTCATTATTGCCTATATCGTGGGCTTGAGGATAAGTGCTTTGAATTTCAAGTGACTACTGTCCCTCAGTATCAAAATGACTTGAAAATTGTTTTCTGTAGGTTCATTATTTTTAAACCTGTTTTCCCAATTAAGAGTGACACGTTAGTGGTGCCATTGTAAAAAGTGTCATTACTCATTCTGCCCTCCCTGTGGTATTTATTGAGTCTCCAGATGCCAGCAAGTAAGCTTACCATCCTGAATGAATCAGACTGGCATGGGCTTTGCCAGTTGAGTCTCACTTCAGATTCAGACTGGCCTGGTGGGCTTTGCCCTCATTGAATCCAACTTCAAGGAGTGTGTTGTGAGAAGAAAGATACAGAACCCATGTGCTCAGAAGCATTACCGAATGCTAGCATTTTATTTGAAGAACCCCATGTCTTCAAATGGCTTTTTTTTTTTTGTTGAATGTTGCCCCCCACCCCCATCCCTCTGAACATGGTTTTTCATTAACCAATTCTTTACTTTTCTATCTCTGCTTTGATGTTACAGGTCCCCCGTGGGACTGTGTTTGATCTGACTCTCCGTTCGGTAGTCAGTGTGATGACCCCAAGGTGGCTGTCCACCTTCCCTTTGAAAACAGCCTGGTGGTAGAAAAGCGTGGGGCAGAAGCTTTAAGATCAGCTTTTCCTGGGGCCCAACCCCTTCTCCCATTTACTGGCCGTGTTTTCTGTTGTAAGGTACTTATCTGGAAGCCTTGCCAGCGATCTTATTTTGATCCATCTTTTAAGAGCTTCATGCCAAATGTAAACTTTTTTTTAAGAAAACCTGCTTGAAATATCCAAGGTGAGTTCAAGGTTCCTTGCTGGGTGACAGGCCTTTCTTAGTTGTTAACAATAGTAAACTGAAAATATGTGTGTCTTTTGTAACTTCCTTGCCCATTGGATCTTTCAGTCTGCACAACTGCTCAGTCACGGGTGATGGGTGTGCCCCTACTCACTTACATTGAGGGCACCTAACTTATCCTGAGGAATGCGGGACTGCACCTCTACTTCATCCTGCTGGACCTAGTGCCACCCAAGGCTAGCATTTTTGTAACCTCAAAGTTCATGTTTCTTAGGCAATTGTTTTTCACCGTAAAACCTTTCTTTTCAGGCAGAATAGCTTAGGCCCTCATCCAAATAGGCAATTGGACAGTTCTTACAGTATGCCTTTGGCTCTTCTAAAGAATTATGGAGGGGATTGATGTTTTTTCAGTTTCCTAGAAATTTTTATTCAGCTTCTTTAGCATCATCAAATTAACCCAAAGTCAGGTAAGCACAGCCTTACTTGTGCTTACTTCCTAATTGGTCATGTGTCATTTCACTGGTTTGGTTTTCACACCAGAGATTCTGTTTCTAGGCACAACTGGCCTCAGTCTCTCTCTGAAACCTAGGCTACTTACCAGCAGAATTAGAATGAAGGACACTGATCAAATTATAACCCCTGAGAGGGAGGGATGGAGTGCCCAGCAAGTTAGGTAAGCACAGGCTCATTTGCTTGCTTATGGGTCGAAACTGTACCCTACCGGGTTGTACTGTCTGCCCTGCCTTTAGTTATCAATGCTGACTCACTTGCAGACCTTTAAAGCCACTAGATTAACTTTTGAAAAGTCTTTGCCGAAGAAATGATCCAGGAAATACAGATTGTTTTTCTACCTCTAGAGACGGACAGCCGACGCTTTCTACCTACCCCTGTAAAAACCAGTACCGCGTCGACAGCCCAGAGAGGCAATTCCACCTGTCCTTTCGGGTTGCTGTCAGTTGCCCCTGACTCGATTGCAGTGAATCTGGTTTGGTTAAAGTCTAAATTTCGTTCTAAACATTTTCTAAAATCAGAGTTTGATAATTTGTCAGTAAGCAACGAAGCAGAATTGCCCTAAGAGAAGGGTGGCCCCATAGAAGCTGAAGGACATCATGAGTCCTTCTTTGGGCTGAGGCAAAGCACCCAAAAGAGACAGCGTGGGGGGAACATCTTTCCTGACTCCCGCATGTGATTTTATACAGTCAGTTTCCACCCAGCGGCCTACCCGTCGCCCTGTGTTAGCTTGTGCCCTCCAGCTGCTCACGAGGGACCTGAGCAGATTTACTTTAGGATTTCCAATAGAAACGAGCCAGCAGAGAAGCACTTACAGCAAGAATGCCCCCCCCCTCCCCAACCCCCTTGTTCTGCACTCCCTTCACTCCTGGCAACAACTTGCTCCCAGGTACTTGTTGCTTCTGACTGGGGCAAGATCATGATTATACTTCTCGGCCTGGCATGTCAGGAGGGACCGGAATGCTGAGCAGGCAGATTGGCTTCTTTCCTGGGGAAGCCCGGTAAAGAGAAAACAGGAGGACTGGCACTTCATGAGACTCTACTAAGAGCCAGCCACTTGACATTACTGATCTCATTTAATTTTCAAAAGAAACTGGCAAGATGTGTTTTTTTTTTATTTTTATTTTATGAAGGAGGACAGGGGAGCCTGCTCAAGGTCAACTTGAAGGGTGTGTGGTGTGCACGTGTGTGTGTGTGTGTGTGTGTGTGTGTTGTGTGTGAAGCTTATTTTGTAAATTAGTCTCTAGGTTGGTGCTTTGGCTTTTCCTTGCAGAATACTAAAGCTATGGATCTGTTGGGCAGGAAGGAAGTTGATGAGCGTGGTAAGAAGTGCAGTATTCAAGGGAAGAGGAACTTGTCTCCTAACGTCTTCATTTCAGTACCCCTAGCTTCATCGATTTGCATTTTTGTGTAATCTGCCTCCTTCCTGGTTGTTTCCTGCACTGGGGAAAATCATGATGAGGCCAAGGTCTTTGTTGGTGGTTGTTTTGCACATGGTCCCTTGTCAGGTAGGTTTGGGTGGTAGGATCTTGCAGGAGACTCGGGGTGGGACCATTGAAAGCCATTGGGCGTGTACCTTTTTCAGAGATGTGCATTATCCTATCAGATTCCAGTAATAGAGGGTCTGATCTGTAGACAGATGCAGTCGGTCATCACAGAATTTCCTGTCAACTTGATATTTAAAGTGTGGGGGTGGAGTTTAGCCTGTCAATCAGGTCACAGCCTGATGGTGACTCCTTGTAGGTCTGGCCTTCTCAGAAGGAGAACCTCCCTCAGTTGAGTCCTTCCTGCTGGCTAACTGTGGGTACTGCACATCCTGTGATATGGTCACCTCCATTGGATCCACATGACTTTGCACCCACTGGCTTGTGATGTTCAGGCATTCATCATCATTACATGTGGCTGCGTGAATCTGAAGATTAACTTATAGATTAGTACCAGTCTTAGGAACTTGATCTGGACTGGGGTCTGATATGTGCAATATAAAGTTTGCTCTTGCACATAGAGGAGCGTCACTGGATTTGTTTCTTTAAGTCAACCCTGCCTAACACAACAGGCGTTAAGTTCCTGCTGATGAGAACAGGAAGCACTGAACTTACCCAACATGATAAAATGCAAGGGGACAATTTGACTTTTCGGGCTCAGGTTATTAAAAGAATTTTAAATGTTAGGAATCTGCCCTCCCTCATTCTGTCAGTTTTGCCTCTGCTCGTGATGAGCCACTTAGATCTTTGCATTGAACCTGGAACCACGGTTGCCTGCGTGTCGTCAGTGGGTACCCTTTTGCCTCTGGACCTTATATTCTGTTCTATCTGTAAGCTCAGGGATAACATTGTAGTGGATTTAGTGCAGGGCAAGAAACTATCACTGCTGGGATTCAAATCTAGAGAAGCCTACATGCTAACAAGATATTTGCTTGATTTATTTATTTTGATGACATACTCAACTCTGTACATTTTCTCAGCTTTGGCTTTGCATCTAAAATTTAGGACTAGTGTATGGGCAAAGATAGGAGGACTCTTTGGCATTAGAGGATAGTCCTTTTATTTTTCTCTTAATAAGCCCTGAACCACAGGTTAAGGAGATTCCCAGTTCTCTGAGTCCATACACCTGTCCTGCTTTCCTATAATGTTATGGTCACCTGGGAACCTAAAATTATCTGCACAGTGATCTTGAACCAACTTCTGTGGCCTACAGGGACAGGCTTAACTTTCTAATGACTTCTGTTGGCATTGGCATGTGCACCTTCTATCTGAAAGATGATGAAGAAACCAGTTCAGTGTGTGTGTGTGTGTGTGTGTGTGTGTGTGTGTGTGTTTTAAAAATAGAACTTAGGTATCCACAGACTTTCTGAAAAGATCTATCTTGATTTGGACCCTGTTCATCAGGCTTAGGAAGCAAGAGCTCTAATTGTTATGCATGTATAAAGCCTCATCATATTCCAGCAGAGAGACTAGTGGGTTTGAACTGCTGACCTTGAGGTTAGCAGCCCACCAGGGTTCCTTTTTAATCTCCATCGCTGAGTTTCCACCCAGCTCAGTGGGTGGAACACATGACTCTTAATCTCCATCGCTGATACTAATGACGATAATAAAATTTGGACACTATGCCAGGTCATCAGACCTGGCACTCATCTTGTGACCTCCATGGGAAAATTAAGTATGTAAATCAAGGGACTGGGCATTGGTTGAATCATGGAAAAGTTATGCCATCAAGAAGACCAAGTATTCTTGTACTGGGAGCAGCGGGTGATGGTCAAGGACTTATCAAACATTCAAAGGGCAGATGCTAGAACACTGAGGAGCAATGACCTTGAACCTGGTGGAACTGAAAGACTTCTCCCTCACAAAACACTTCCTGTCCCACAGAAGGGAGCCCTAACAAAGTGCTTAATCAGTGTCTCCCCCTTGAAAATATTGAATAAAATTTGAGAGGCCTTGATGAAAGAAACTTGGTAGAGATACCCCAGATTTAGAAGCCATCTGAAAAATTGACACAATCTAACTGATAGTGAGCCACGAAGTTGCAAGCGAATTATTCAGTCATCGATTATGAATTGATCAATGAAAACTGCTCAAGATTGGGTGACTTTTCCACTTTTTCTATAGATATCATCGCAAAATGTTATTGGAAAAGGCAATTATGGATGATGTAGAAAAATATTTTAGAGCTGTCAGTCTGACAATTTAATAAAAATATTTGATTTCTTTTAAATTTCCCTTTGGTATGGTGTGTAGCTCTTTGAAAATTTTGATGCTATTTTTAATTCTAAGCAGACGTTATCTTCCCCAAATTTTTATGTTTCTTTTGTTTTGTTTTTTGGGGGGCATTACTGCCCTCTGGTAGTTGTGGGAGCTACCCAGCGCAGCTCCTAAGAACTGCCGCTGGATTTGAACCACAAAGCCCACCGGCCGCAGTCCTGCACTCAACCAGTTACTCCACTGGGGCTCAGCCAAGTCAAAATTTTTATGTTTGACATAGTTGTTTTTGTCTTCATGGGTGCCCTTGAAATTTACAACTTTTAACTTTCACAGGAAAACATTCTATACATAATGGTAGAATTTCTTTATTGGTTTAGGAAATAAATAAGATAAACAAAATGATTTATTTTATTGCAAACAGAAACTCAGATCTGTGTTAATGTCACCAGACCTTATTTTTAATTTTAATTTAGGTGTAATCAAACCCTTTATCACTTTTCTAGTTTAGGGACCACACACAAAGTAGAAAAGAAATGGCAAATATATAATTATCACAGTACCTTGATCTTAAATCAAAGGTAACCTTAACTTGACCCTTCGGTTGTATATAAGAAAGACTGCCTAAGAGACTATTGGAAAAGACTAAAGGACATTGTACCATGAATCCAGGCATCTGGATGGCGTATGTCTCTGGGTTCTACTGAGTCTCATTTTTCATCCATCAACAGAAATAAGATTTTTTTTTTCATTTCTGATAACTTAGAGTCTTCTGTTAGTCAAGAGGCTCATTGGAATTGACTTATAAACCATTACAAAATTCTTTTCTAATCAGAATAGAAAACTAGTTTGCATTGACTAATTATTCAAACCACTAGACGGAGTTTCCTGGAAATGACTACCATAAAAATTTGTTTGTTTCTTTTTTCTTTCTCATCACTGCCCCGCCTTGCTCCTGGAGAGCTGCTGCTGGATTTGAACCATCGACCCTGTGGGCCGCAGTCTTGCACACAACCACTGTGCCACCAGGGCTCAGCTCAGAAATTCACTTTAAAGAAACAGCAACCCATATTTATTTGAAAATTTCTTATTGTTGGTGTCTGAGCTTATGTCCCGACTAGATGATATGTTTACTTCTGCACCAAGTTACTTCCTCCACAGGAAGTAACTTATGTGGTTTTGATGTTGATGTCTTTTCTTTTTGATGAGTTACTGATAGTCTCCTTCATTTCCACTGGACTGGTAAAGATGTCTGTGAGACTTTCTCCTATGGCACCTGTCTGTTGCTTTGCTTTGGAGAAGAAATGCAACTCTAAAGGAGTGTCTGTGTTTTTGTGGGGAAAGGGAAGCCATGTGTCTACACAGAGTGTTTTTTTGGCTTTTGACCATTTCTCCACCCCTTTTCTAAAAATATTCGCAGAAAAGACAGATTTTGCGACAGATTGGCATGTTTCGGGCTGCTGTTTGGGGCAGAGGAGTCGCTGCTGAGCCCTGTAATGGCGTTTCAAAACAGCCTGCAGACACCAGTTAGCACAAAGTAAGAAGCTTTTAACTATTGCTTTGAGGGAGTATCTCACCACAGTCCTGAATCAGTAACTGACTCCCTGGCACAGGCTGAATTTAAGAAAGTAACTTTCCTCTCCGGTATCTTTTTACAAGTCTTTCTATCTGGAGAAATATGTGTGGTAGCTACTCATTGAGGAGTCGGTGTTTCTTGAATCTCACAATATATTTAAATAGTTCTATGAGTGCTACTAATCTATATTACCATATTTTGATACCTAAATTATTTTTGAGGCTTTGTATCCATTTTCTTAGTATTATAGTAAAAACATAGATACACATCACAACATTCACCAATACAATGGCTTTCACATTTACAGTGCAGGGACATGCATCTCGGTTCCTTTTGTCTTAAAGAATTATCTCCTCTTGTGGTTCAACACTCGACTGCTAACGAAAAGGTCCAGGGTTCAAAACTACTGGCTGCCATTTTGTGGGAACTAAATGGCTGCCTGCTACCTTAGAGAATCACAAATGTGAAAAACCCTTGAGGCAGGACTGGTGTGCCAGTTTGATTAAGAGTGTACGGTTGGAGTCTAGCCTGTCAATCTGGAGATAGCGAATGAGACCTCTGTCTGAGTATGGTTCTCTTTGAGACTTCTGGGAAATCTCTTCTGGGTACACAAGACTCTTCACCTCCAGGCCTGTGATTATCCTGGCATTGTTGCATGTGCCTCGTGAGTCTGAAGAGGACTTATAGATTAATATTGGACTTATGGGCTAATATTGAACTTATGGACTTGGATTGGACTAGGTTTCTCAATGTTCCATTCAGCTTGTATATAAACCTCTTCCTTATATACATATGCGTGTTTATGAATTTGTTTCTCTAGTCTATCCAGACTAACACAACTGTGATGAATCTAAATCTGTCCGAATTACTTGAATGGCCCTGGGTCTAATGGGCCAGTTATGAATGCCCAAGATCATCATCCACTGGCCCCAATAACCAGTTCACGCAACTTCCTGATATTCCAATTAATTTCCTTTTCCCATTTTATTCTTTTGCTTTCAGTGTCTGAATTTCACTTTTTAAAAAAGAGATAAGAAACAGAACCTTTCCATGACTGCATGCTACTTAACAGTTGCATCAAGTCTCCCACGTACCAGAAGACCTTTTAAATCTTAATATCCAGAACCTCTTAATCAGACATCTATTTAGAACAGGAACCTCAGTCCTGCAGAATCATTTGTTTTTCTTTTTGCTCTTGACTTTTGCTGCCACCGTGTAAGTTCAACTTCTTTTCTGTCATCTGCAAGGCGCTAAATGGGCTTGTGCCTATCGACTCCCCTTGTCCCTAATATTATCAGGGTGGGAACGTTGCACTCCACCAGAGACACTGTTATGAATAGGAGTCCTAGATCCTAGCAAGAAACCCCTCAGGGGTTCCTAGTGAACATTAGAGGTCAAGACTATGTCTTGGCTCCTAAGACAGGGCCTTGCACACAGCAGAGAAACAAGACCCATCCGAGGACAACGGGTAGTGAGGTCAAGATCTCCACCCTCCCCTCTCCTACCCCTGTACAGGCTTCCTTCAATGTCTCACTTTGACCAGTGTCCTCACACATCCCTTTTGTTTTCAGATGGTGAAGTTGTGACCATTTCTCTTCCCTAAATAGGGTTGCAGAGTGGGAACTGATCTGACAACACTTCACCACCACCACCACCACCACATCTTTGCTCATTCTGTCTGCATGGTCTGCAACACTTTGAAAGAAAGTCTATTGTCTGGTGGGTCCACCTTCCTGTCTTGTCAAGCCCCTTTTCTTTCCTCATTCACCACAGCTTCTATAATAGCCTTTTTCTTTCTCACTCTGAGGGCCTTGTTCACAAAGTCTCCTGAAGAGATTCGTATGTGTATTTCACTTCCTTTGCAGCAGTGGCCCTGATTAGATTCTGTTTCAAGGTAGCTCCATTGTGTCAGAGAAGGCACCCCACTGGATTGCCATTGGCTGAGTTTCTGGAAAGAGATATCAGAGATCTCCACCACCCCCACTCCCTACCCCTACCCAGACACCTCTGGGTGGCATCTAGACATGTTATCAGTACTTTACAAGGACTTTTTGACTAGAGTGAGTATCTTTGAGGAGCTAACTTCTACCAGAGTCCTCCCCAGGGTTTACGATATACCTACTGGCTACAAGATTGTTGTTCTTTGTGATTCATGGCATATAAACACAGGTAAAACTGCTGGTATGTCTAAGACTAGGGTGACAATTATTTTTTTTTATTAAAAAGTTGCTGGATGGCATACTTCTTACCTCCCAGATAGCTTGGCTTTGTTGTTCTGAACTTGTCCTGTTGTCTGAGAGAGCTGTAGGTTGTGGAGAACCACGGTTGATCTGCTGGCTGGGAGTTTCTCTTTTTTGGGGGGGCATCACTGTCCTCTGGTGGTTGTGGGAGCTACCCAGTGCTGCTCCTAAGAGCCGCCGCTGGATTTGAACCACCAAGCCTGCGGGCCGCAGTCCTGCACTCAACTATTTACGCCACCGGGGCTCAGGCCTGGAAGTTGTAGGTTGCTGCCCTCTGCATTCTTTGTTTTTCTGAAGCGTGAGGAGCTGCCGTTCATGCTAGAGAGTGTCATTTTCTATCCATCACAGACCATCTTTGGTTCATTTACCCTCTTCTGTTAATGTCTTGTAGAGGGCTCCCGTGTATTCTGTCTTCAGAGGCCAGAGAGAATCCTGAGGGGACTTTCACTCAGGATGTTTTGGGGAGACTTTCTGGCTTTCATGTTTATGGCCTATAAATGATCTCCTCCCCTTGAGATTGTTGGGGCAGGAGAGGCTGGCAGCATCTTGGGGGAGATGTGAAGTTCCTGAAGGTACCCTTTTCCCCCAGCATCCCATAAGAAGGAGGTGGCCATTGGTGACATTAATTGGAGAGGTCTGTTCCAAGGGTTCTTGCTAAAGAAATTGAATATGAAGCTTTTCTTAGATGGGATCCTTAAGGAATGGACCCACAGGGAGCGCCTTCAGCTCACTCCTCTACATCCTAGCTTTTATCAGCTTCCAGTCAAACCAGAAAAACAAACTCACTGCCAGTGAGTCCATTCTGACTCGTAGCGACCCTGACCCGTGGGTTTCTGGGACTGTCAATCTTTATGGGAATAGAAAGCCTTCTCTTTCTGCTGGTAGTTTTGAATGGCCAACCTGGAGGTTAGCAGGCCAACCTGGGAGCCACCTGGGCCACTGAAAGGCCGCCCTGTACAAGCGTGCAGTCCAGACCCCTGCAGCAGTAGGCACAGCTTGCGGGCCAAGGCCCTGCTTCCCTTGATCAATGTTTATGCAGGCCCTTTATGCCTATCTTAGTATTATACTGATGTGGGCAAGAAAGAGCCAATCTGTCTGTCCATGGGAGAAGAGGAGGCACATTTTCAAAATTGAACCACAATATTCTAGAGCACTCATGGCAAAAGATTGAAATATGCGAGCTTTTCAAAAAGTTTGTGGGAAAATTCCATAATCTTTTCATTGCATTTCCCCACAAATGTGTCAAAGCCCCCTTGTAGCGTGCTCTTCCTTGGGTGTGCAGTTGGTCAGTTCCCTTTCAGAAGCAGTGATTAGTTTTAAGAATTTTAGGATGGAATTCTTAGACCTGGTTGTGAGACGTATGTTATCACGGACATTTGTTCAGCCTGGTACACATTGATTCATTTTGCAGGAAAAACATTTTCACCAATGCAGAGTCTTGTGCCCTGCCCGTTTGAATAAGGAGGACCCTGTGGTGTCTTCAGGGCACGAAGTGAACATGGTTTCCTAACAGGCCAATATGAAGTTCTTTGTTTGGGAACTCCATTGGGAATTAAGTGAAGGTGCATAGAGCAGATCCTTTGTTTTATATTAAACAACTCATCCGACCTTCCTTTGTCTTGCCCCATCTCCATCTTTTGGGGGTCCACTTCCCATTTGTGGGTTTTGATCTTTCTTTTCAGCCAAGTTAACACCTGTCTTCCCTCTCGTCTGTAATTTTCCTCTCTCTTCCTTCCTCTCCCATGTCTAGTCAATGCTAACGTCTGGAATCGCTTCTCCTTCATAGGAATGATTCATAGGAATGATTCATAATCACATTATTCATTGCATAGCTTATCCTTAATTTTAACCTCACCTGCTCCATAGAATTGGTACTCCCCAAAGTTTAGCCTCTTGTATCTCAATGTCATTTGACTCAATATCATTTCTCATGTTCCTCATGCTCTGATACATCCGTCTTTAGGAAGTTCTAGGAAAAGAAGCCATGGGTAATACACACTTGGGAGTGTCGTTGCCAGGTGCGGCGGGTGCGGCGGAGGCAGTTGCCGCACATCAGGAACCCTGGGTCCCACACAGTGAACCAGCCCTACCCCCTCCTCGCAGTTGTTAGATGTGAGCCCCGTGTTGCAGCCACCACGTCCATCCTTCCTGTCGAGGGCCTCCTGCTTTGGGGCTTCCCCACTTCTTTACCAAGGAGGATGTCCTCCTCCAGGGATTTGTTTTTTCTGAAGACAAGTCCAAAGTGCATGAGATGAGGGCTCACCATCCTGCCTTCTAAGGAGCATGCTGTCTGTCCTTCTTGCAAGACAGATTTCTTTCTTCTTTTGGCAGGTCATGATACCTTCACTGCTCTTGCATCTGAGGTCCTGAAAAGCTCAATGAACGCTGATGGACTAGCAACCTCTCTTCAATGAACTCCCTGTCTCATGAAATGGCCGCGGAGGCCAGTTGTGTGCACAGTGTTCTCCAAATTGAAGTTTCTCGAAGTAGGGAGAAGATGAAGACATCCGGGGGGATAAGTGATGGATGGGTTCATGGGAAGCAGTCACTCACATTCCTTTCCACTGGTTGGCTAATGTACGCTTGACTAGTACTGACCAGAAGGGCTGTGCAAAATCTTGCTTTTAGTGAACATTTCTGTCCAAAGCACTTTTTTTGACATGACCCAAGACTAAACAATCTGATGCCCTCCCTAAAAAAATTCAATTCATATTTGCCGTGGAGCTTATTTTGAGTCCTGGCAACCTCATACGTCACAGAAAACTGCTCCACGGGATCTCCTTGGATGGAATCCATCCCTTTCTAGTGCAGAGTCCCTAAACTGATCTGACATGTCGGCCTTCAGGTCATTTGTGCGGCTGAATGGCCCCTTCCTTTCTTATATTCCTGTTTGGAATCTATATGGTATTTTTCATAATCAAAGGAGCATTGTCTCAATGTGAAAAATAAGCCAGCATTAACATTTTCAAAGAATGTATTGAAAATAGCCCTTTGTCTATTTGTCCAAGGAGGCACACAGCTCATCATGATAGGAAAGCGTAAAGTAGTTATTTCCATAATAACTATCATGGATACTTATGTAAGAAAGGTAATGTGTGGAAAAAAAAAGTCTAGTTTGATAACCGAAGAAAAGCTATTGACCATGTCCAGTTACAGGGATCTTTTAAATATTTGCTTAACTTTATACGGTGCTTTATTATTTATAAAATGGTTTCACCTGTATGTTGTCATCATCGCTATTTTGAACAACCCTTTCAGATAGGTATACTCATTGCCCGCCAGTGGTTTCCGATTCATAACAACCGTAAAGACAATGGAGAACTGCCCTGTGGGAGTGGAAAGTCTCATCTTTCTCCACACATAGTGGGTGCTGGTTTTGAACTACTGACCTTTTGGTTAGCAGCCTGGCATGTAACTCACGATGCCACTAGGGCTCCTTGAGCTGTGTAGAAGTAACCCATTTTGCAGATGCAGGAACAGAGGTCACAGAGATGAGCCATGTACCCCAGCTCTCAAAGTAGTGCTCATCCACTTCAGTTTTCCTAGGAATTTATCTTTTCATCACGTAGTTATTTTAGTCATTGTATCCTTTTGCTGCTTACTTTCTCAGTAAATCTGACATAAAAAAGCATGGTCCCCTTCGAGGTTCATCTTTTGGTGGACACACTGTAGAATGGGGTGAACAACAGTGGACATTGATAGCTTTGCTCTTTGCATTGCAAAACTCCCATTGGGTGCCAGATTTAGGGCTGGCATATTTCCCCTTTCAAGAATCACTTCTCCGAGGGGTTTGTTCGCCAGTCTCACTGGAATTCAAACTGCAGTGAGTCACTTTTCTTTTCTTCTTCCTGTGGTGACAGCTTCTCTTGTAAACACCATGTGGTCTGCCTTCTGAGGGTTTTGTCACAATTGTCAGTAGACAAGTGCTGCCATTTAAAAAAGCTTCCCCCAGTTGCTACAGTCCTGTGGGTTTTTTTTCCCCTTCACCAGAGCCACAAGGTATGTGAGATTGTCAGGAATATGGGTGTCTTTGTTTAGGAAGGGCTAAATGAAATGGCTTGACAGAACTATTGTCTGACCTCCCCACCTTTCCAAGGTGGAAGAGAGAGTCACTGTTACCATCAGCCCAAAGCTGTCCGTGTGGTGGTGGGCAGTCATACAGCCTCTTGCTGACTGATTTTTGCTAATTCTAACACCGACTCTCCCTTCCATGGCACTCTCTACTTCCTGCTGGGTTTCATAATCCATTGCAATGGCGACACAAAACATACTCATATTTATAGGGGTTCTCTGGAAAGTTGAGGTTCAGAATGCCCAGGAGAATGTCTTCATGTCCTTCTCTCTGGCCCTTGACACTCCCACCTGGTGGGTGCTTAACTCAGAAAAATATTTCTAAGCTCTTTTAGCTCTGCCAATGCCCAGAGGCCTCCCACCCTATATAGTAAGCCTCCCTCCCACCCAAAGGTGGTCAGCTCTCTCGATCCGCATCAGAAAGCCCATGTCTGCTGGTGTCTTGACTCCGCTCCTTAGTTTCTTCTGTCTGTTGCCACCATTTCTCTGCGTCCGCTGCTTATTGTCTTAGGCTATCTCCAGCTATCTTCATATTTGTTGGGATGATTTTTCCAACACGCTTGGAAGTGAGAGCTTTTCCCAGCAAAGCTATGCTTCATTGTATCCAGGATAGACAAGGCGATGAAGACCTAAGTGGATTGGTGGGTACCGGCATAGAGGGGGTTGGGAAAGGGGCACTCACTGCTCAGAAGGCACTGAGCTTTGATTAAGGGTTGAGAGAAGAGTTGAAAAGGGCTGTCATAGTTAACACTTGGTAAACATAATGGTCACCTGACTGGACACAGGAAAAATCTGGAAAAGGCAAATCATTTGTTGCATAGCTACTTACCACAGTAGAAGAAACACAATCACCACAGTGACTGCATTCATAAATTTGTTATCATTTAAGCAGTGTCTTCTAAATATAATTGATTTTAATTATCCTTTTATGTTCTTCTGCTGCTTCATTTTTTTTAAAAAAAGGATGCTATGGTAAATCTTCTGTGATATTTTATATAATCCTTTAAAAGTATTTTTAAAACATGTTTGTAGTTTTTACATACTATTTGCTATTAAGGAAAATTTAATTACCCTAGGGAAATCTCAATTTTCACACATTTCAGAAATAGTTTTCCGAATCTGGTGTGTAGATGATGCTGAATATGTGTCTGTTTAATGAGGAGGGAGAGAAAACTATCAGGGAGAGTAGGGAGAGAAATTGCTGGCTTATTTTCCATTAAAGTTTATTTTGTTTGTGTCATTTCTGTTTAGCTTGGTGAGTTTCTGAATGAAAATCTTACAGCTATTAACTCCCATCTCAGTAACTGTTGACGGTATTAGCTCCTTGAACTCACCATTCGTATGTTGGCGTGTGTGTGTGTGTGGGGGGGGGTGGGGGGTCAAAGCACTTTAGAAATCCAGCTCTCAGGAAAATGGCTCCTCAGATTTTCATTCAGAATTGTGTTTAAACTTCTTGTCTCCTAGCCTCCTCAGAGTTTTCAATCAGGATTTTGTTTAAACTCTTTGTCTTCTTCATGATTAGAGGAGTATTTCGACCCTTTAAAAACACCCCAACTTCACCCCAGAGATTCTAAGCCGTGGTCACTCTTCAGCACTCGAACTGAACTCACCTGCTGGCTTCAACTCACAACCAAGTCATAGACAGCCCCAAAGGGCAGCCACCTCCCCACCCCCCCAGGGAGGCGTGCACTCCCCACAAGAGTCAATCATCAAAAAAATTGCAACGTGCAGCAGTTGCTCAGGGCTCAACCTCAGGAGGCAGCAGTGGACAGAAAGGTGGATGGCTGAAAATGTAAACACAGGAAGTGGATAAAAATCTCTTTACATTGTGGGCCCTGCGAGTCAATGTCATGAAACTAAATATGTATGAATTATTGAGTAGAAAACCAGTTTGCTCTCAAAAACTTTACTCACATCATAATAAAAAGTATATATATATATATACACACACACACACACACACACACACACACAGAGGCACATGCATGCACATACCATGTTTGAACTCTTGAAGTCTGTACTTAAACTAACCTAAAATGATCTGTAAGGAAGAATTTCTGTAATGGTAACTAAATATCCTGAGGACAGGCTTGTGGACCCTATTTCACCCTCAAAACATTACACTATTCTAGTTTGAATCACATAAGAAAAATGTGTGCTTTGGACTTGACTCGACCTGTACATATTTTTTTTCCTGTACATATTTTTAATAGGGTTCTGCCCTGAAGCATTTTTTTCAGTTTTGCCTGTGGTCGGCCCAACATGGAGAACCATGGCTTGTAGACCTACCCACTTCTGTCCAGTACTGCTCATCATTCTACGCGCTGTCCTTGGTAGGTTCTCTACTTCAGATGGAATAAGTTCTTTCCTCAATTGGAACCTGACTCCACCCTAGAGTCATCATGGGAGCTGTTAAAACCATCTCCATGTCAGAGGCAGACCTGCAGGTGCTGATTCATTTGCCCTGCAGCAGAGTTTCCACGTCCAACATTCTTTGAAGCCTCTCCAGGTGATTCTAATGTGGAATTCAGGTTCTCAAATACTTCTCTACCCTGACTCACATACCATCTCTTACAAATGAGGAAACTAGCCCAGAGAGGTCAGGGTACATATTTGAAGTCTTACAGCCAAGAAATGCCAGTTATTAGATCTTAAGAACTCCTGTATGTTGACTTTAAATACAAAGAGGCTAATATAAGCAAAAATCTTGGAGTTGGCAATGGGAGAATAAAAATCACTTTACTCCTAGAAACTTGCCAGCAGTCAGAGTAAATTGTATTTACTCTGTTCATTGAAAAGGCTACCTCACAATTAAGGCATGCAAAATATGGTGTAGTAGCAGCATCTGATCACCTTTGACTTCACAAGGAAGAACACAAAAACTCGCCAGCACAAGGCTAATTCCTATGAAGTGTCACTCATTGCTGCCATATTTCAACCTTCCATACCAATTCTGAAATCAACTGCCCCTCCTAATACACTCTATTTCTCTTCTGGGTTTAATTATTCCTTGAAATGACCACACAGAACAAACAAATACCTCTGATGATAGGGTTTATGCGAGAAGTTCAAATCCAAAGACCAAACTCACTGCCATCAAGACATCAACCCCATTGGTTAGGGTTGAACTGGCGCTGTGGATTTCCGAGGCAGTAAATCTTCACAGGAGATAGCCTCTTCTTCCTCTGGTGCAGCAGCACCTTGAATTACTGACCGTGACATTATTAGTCCAATAATTATTCCACTATGTCACCAGGTTACAATTGGGGATCAGAATATCAAATGCTCAGAATATAATTCTTCTAGTTAGGACAGTCTCTTCTGGCCCACCTCCCTGGCCCTTGGCCTAATGGCTCAGAGAACCCTTTGTCCTTTGTCCTACTTGTCCCATGTCAGAAAACTCATTTTTTGGTCAGTGTGTTAGTCTGGGTAGACTAGAGAAACAAATTGCTAGAAAATCATATATCTATAAGAGAGGTCTTTTATAAAGGGTGATTGTACATGGAAGAGGCATTCCAACCTAGTCCAGTCTAAGTCCATCAGTCCTATATTAGCCCAGACGTCCGATAGTGATCTATAAAGCCCTCTTCAGATTCACGTGGCACATGCAATGACACCAAATGCAGGATGATCACAGGGTAGAAAGTCTTTGGGCCCAGTGGCATTGTAAGCATCTCAGCACTGGCAGGGGCCTCGCCATGGCTTTTCCAGCTTGAGAGGTCTGGCGGCATCAGGGTAGGTCCACATGGCTTCTGTAGCTCAGGGCACTAGCATAGTTCCATGTGTCTTGTCAGCTGCAATATCTCCCAGGGAGTGTCTTGAGAGTCTCTCCTGCCTCCAGGGAGTTGAAAACAGATTTCCCAGAGTTCTCAGGAGAAAGCCATGCCCACCCAGAGACCTCATTGGCTCGGATCCAATTGACAGACTAGATCACACCCCTACACTCTTAATTCTCAATTACCACATAGAATTATCACAATTCTGTAAGTACCACAACTATAACAACCACTTCCATAGGCCTCAGCCCAAAGGCTCCTAACTCCTTGGGTTAATAAACCTAACTTCCCCAGTAGCCTCTTGAAGTACACCACTTTGTAAGTAAACCCCCTGCTTGCAGGCCCTCAGTCTTACATGCTCCATGGGTTAGGTTAGGAAGCCCCCCACTGTCTCATGAGCTGTTTCCACTCCTCTGCTATCAGATCATTTCCTCCACAGATTGAAGACATCAGTGTGCATGGATCTCAGAATACAAAGGACATGCTTCCATCATAGTTCTTCTTTCTTGATAGTAGTGAGACCCCTCTGCAGACCCAGCAGAAATCCAAAATGGAATAATCTCCACATTTGAGTTCTAGGTTTTACAATCACAGTAAGCCCGTTAACAATTCCTTATACTGGAATTATGTAAGTCTATCGCATTTTTTCCCCCTGTCTCTGACTCTGATGGAAAAGGGAAGCAATCACTTTGCATGATCCCACCAAAACATGGTGGGAGTTACAAACACTATGAGTGGGAGAGTCAAATTAAGTAAATCACTAGAAAGTAGTGTAAATTCAAGATCATAAGAGGCAGAGCACCAACTTTCCCAAGGGGGCATTCTGCAGTCTATGAATTGTTTATTGTGGCTCTTCTAGCCAGAGTTGCTGGAACTTCCACCAAATGACTTGACTTATGAATTTGGGTAAGAGCAGGTGGTGGTTGGGGGGGGGGGTGTGTGTGTGATACTGATAAGATGCAGTTGTGAGTGCTTGTTAACAGGATTCATTTTGGTTGCCATCCTGCTGCAGAGAAAATGAGTAGGATGGGAGTACTTGCTACCAGCAAGAACACATCTTTTGGGTCTTGAGATCCTTGTGACTTCTTGATCCAGAAGACAGCTCTGACACCAGAGAAATTACTGAGGACCAGCAGTACATCCTGGTGAGAGAACAGTGCATTTCCCATCCCACAGAGCAAGGAAAGCTTAATGTTTTGGAGGAGGAGGCTGGCTTACAGGGTAGGATGCCTCTGAGCACTTAATTGGGGGTGCTGGGTGTGCATGGACAGAGTTGGAGCTGAGGTTACAATCAACATGCGTACCTGTCTTTAGTCATTAAATTCAACTTGTAGGTGAGTTGGGACAGATTCAGTACATTTTTTAGGTAGCCTACTTCTGAATGAAGTCTTTTCAGGGATGCCAAAAGCATAGCAAAGAGGTTCTCAACCTGTGGGTCGTGACCTCTTTGGGGGTCAAATGACCCTTTCACAGGGATCTCCCTATTCAAAGCAGTAACAAAATGACAGTTATGAAGTAGCATTGAAGATCATTTGGGGGGGGGGGGTCAACACAACATGAGGAACTGTCTGAGAGGGTCGTGGCATTAGGGAGGTTTAGAACCATAGCAAGTGAAGGTGTTGGTATTGAGGATTTGGATGTAAGTTGGGATTGGTTCTGGTGCCATGATCAGGTCAGCCTGGACTGGTAGCCACAGGTTCAGAAGTTTAAACCCAGTTGTTACTGCTCTGGAAAGGTAGGGGGTGAGGGTAGGGGAGATAACTATCTGCTACTGTAAGGATTTACAAAGCTTTCGGGACTCTTATATAATGTCAGTATGAGTCTGAATCCACTTGATAGCAGTGGATTTGATTTGGGTGTGGG
>PVJH01020211.1:0-41133 GCA_004026705.1 Nesogale talazaci | reverse complement strand
TCCTCCTGTCCCGACTTCATTAGTTACTCTCGAAACTCCCTTTCTCTCCCTCTCATCCACCCTCACCCCTGCATTCGTTACACCCCCCACTGTATCAGTTATCCTTATGCATCCACTTTTCCTGTGCTTCACAGCTGGGAAATCCAGCAGAAATCAATGGAAACCAAAGTCGCATTAAGGTGGTAAGGATAAAAACATAGTAGTATGAAGACAAAAATACAAATAGTGCATTAAAAGGAAAAGACCCCTAACAACAGTCAAAGAGCCAGGGAAGGAATTTCTGTCAGGGAAAGAGTAAGAGACACTTGCATCCAGTACAAACGCAGGAACATCTACAGGGTGGTCAACCGGCCAAGTGTTGAGTTCAATCTTGCATGATCACGTTCGCAATGGTCGCTGCTTGACAGTAAGAGAATGCAGTTTTTGACTGTTCCTTTAGATCCCATTTTTCTTTACATTTGGGGATCTGATTAGGGTAGAAGAAGAATAAAAGGGCATTTATTTACTAAAGTCTAAAATAATAACAAAGCACCAATAAATGTTACCTTATAATTTTGGGGTACTGTGCCACAACCTTAATGTAATGAGTAAAGTGCTTTGTAAAGCACTGTAGCTTCTATGCTTACAAGATCACAAATAGATTTGATAGTACTATTAGTGTAGCTATTAAAGAAAAAATGTATTTATAGATCTATGAAGTGACGTACATAAAATGTTACACTTTTTATAATAAAACTCACCTGTATAATCATAGCCATTTTACTTAGCTCACGTGTTGGCATTTATATGAATTTAAAATTGCACATTCATAGAATAGATGCTTTTTACTGAAATGTCTTCAAATGTAATTTTTTGTTTATTGCCAAAAGAAGTTACCTTGTCTTCAACAATTAGGATGTAATTGACAAAAATGCTGTTTATCCAGCTGCTACAAAGTTTAATTTTGGGACATGATTCCCATGCTGTAGTATAGCCCAGGACAGCTGCTCTGAGGAATGGATGCCGTCCTTAGTTAGTCCTGCTGTCACCACTGTGTTTTCATGACATCCGCCTGTTTTGTCTTTTAATAGGAGCATGTGAAATGGGTCCATGCTGAAATGGTAAATAAAAACTCCAAGTTAAAGCTAATTTATGTGACGCCGGAGAAAATTGCAAAAAGCAAAATGTTTATGTCAAGACTAGAGAAAGCCTATGAAGCAAGAAGGTTTACTCGCATTGCTGTGGATGAAGTTCACTGCTGCAGTCAATGGGGACATGACTTCAGACCAGGTATGTGGGCTCTGTGCCCTGCTGGCTCACTGTTTAAAGTGCATGACTGCTAACTAAAAGGGCAGCAGTTCGAAGCCATCAAATACTCCTCAGGAGAAAGATATGTTGCTCCCCCCAAGTAATCTGCTTCCCTAAAGATTACAGATTGGAAACTGTATGGGGCAGTTTTACTGTGTCGTATAGGGTCACTGTGAGTAGGCACACACTTGAAGACCGTGGATTTAATGGTTTTGGTTATGAATGTTGCAAGAAGTGCCGGTGGCATTGTGGATTAGGCTGTGGACTGCTAACGTAATGGTTGCACAAGCCCTCCTGAGAGCAAAAGATGAGGCTGTCTCCTTCTGTAAAGACTGAGTCTCAGAAACCTTGTATTGGGTGTCTTGTATTGATTCCAACTCAATGACCGTGGATTTATGTTTAATTTGAAGATGACTTTTTGTTAGAAATTATTTTTATCCTGTGCTTTACACGGATAACCTTGCGACAGTTAGAAATTTTCCCTATCGCATTCATTACTCCCGTTTATGCTAATCTGATGTGAAGGGAGCTGAGAGACACAGTCTATATTCTGTGCTGCAGTGTTTAGTCTAATTGACTTCATTTTTTGAAATGCATGCTTATTAGAAAACATTTCACTTTTCCAACTTTGTGGAATTTGCCACCATCACACTTGTTGAGGCATTTGCATTTGCTCAAAACCTTTCCTGTGTTGGGCGTCATTCTGACTGTCCTCACCTATGTCAGCACCTGTTTAATCCGGTAGACTAGAGAAACAAACTCATAGACATGCATATGGATATAACGGAAAGGTTTATATACAAAAGGAATGGAACACTGAGAAAGCATCCCAACCCAGTCCAGTTCAAAGTCATAAATCCAATATTAGCCCATATGCCCGATATCAGTTTATAAAGTCTCCTTCCGACTCACAAAGTCACAGGCCAGTGGGTGCAGAGTCCTAGCGCTGGCAGGAGTCTCCCCATGGCTCCTCGCTTCCAGGGCTCAGGGTCCATCCACAGCATCCAGTGGTGGTAGAAGCAACTCAGCACTGGGAGGGGTCTCCCGTGGCTTCTCCAGCTTTAGAGGTCTGGTTCCATCAGGACAAAGCCGTGTGGCTTCTCCTCCGGCTCCTGCAGCTCCTTAGACACGGCCATCTTGTGTTCTCCATAGTTCGTTATCTCTGAGACTAACTTCCAACAACTGGGGAGATAGCTTCTCAACTCCATGAGGGAAATATCACAGGATTTTCCAGATTTCTCAGGAGAAAGCCATGCCCACACGGAGGCCTCACTGGCTATCTCCAGATTAACAATCTAGACTCCTTCCCTCCATCTCAATCATGAAATTAACATAAGCACATGACCACCACAGCATCCATAGCCGATTGCTCAGTATAAAAGTTCCATGAGGTATTTTCGCATTTTCTTCAGTCCACCCACCTAATCCTGAAGCAGTTTACTTAGGTGTCCTCTTTGCAGACAGTCCCACATTCAGTATCCTATTCCCTTTTCCTCCAGAGCCTGCTGTCCTAGACCCTTGGGCCCCCCTTTTCGTCGTTCCTTATTTTTTTATGGCACCAGTTTCCACAAAACAGTCCCTTGTTTTCCCCACTGGGCTTCTTCCCTCTTGTTACTTGTTTGATCACCCCGGATTGCCCGCCTCTCCTCTCCTGTCCGTCCACCTGCAGTGAACACTGGGCCAGATAGGTTGCTGGATCCACCCAGGCTTCTGCCATCCCCATCCATTCCCATTGTTTGGCTACTAAACTCTTTTGGCAAAGGGTATTGCACAACTGCATTCATGTCTACCTCAGGTCAACTTTCCTCACGTTCAATTACGCCTTTTATTTGTGCCCAACTTAACAAATCCAACTTGAAGAAGTACAGGCAGAGTGCTTCTTTGAGGCAAGAATGGGAGACTTTGTCTCACAGACTTAGACTTGCTGTGGGGAGTGACCAGTCCCTGCAGATGGACATCATGCATGGTGGAGGGGCAGGGAAAGAGCGGAGACCCTCAGTGAGAGGGATTGATCGAGGGGCTGCCACAGTGCGCTCGGCATAGGAACACCAGGGAGGTGGCTCGTTTGCATGCACATAATGTGCTGAGAGGGGGGCAGGGGCGCAGTGTCACCCCACAGCCCAACACGCTTCCCGTAAAATGCACTGTTTGCTCAAGTTCATTCTCAGCTTGTTCGGGCCTTAACTCTTCCTTAGTTCCTGATGTCCCGGTAAACAGATGTGAGCATAAACGTTTTCCTTCCAGATACCAGTAATCTTTGTCTTTTTTAAAGACAAAGGGGCTTGTTAAAATCAGGATAACCACTCCCACAACATCCTTTCCTGCTTTTGAAAGCTCTGGCTCTGTCAAGTTCCTCACTCCTACATCTGTAGTTTTTTATTTCTTCATTAAAACAAAAAAAGAAACCAAAATACCCTGCTGACATTTTCTGTCTCTGTAAGTCATTGGCCGATTGCTGTTTTTTACCTTTGAACTCCTAACCTCACGGTTTCCATTTCCATTTCCCTTTTTGTACCTTTCTGAACTCATGGAAACATTTCTGCTTCCACCACTCTACAAACAAAGTGCCCCCTGACACCGCCAGTGTCTCCTGCTCCATCTTCCTTCCTTTTTCTCCCCATTTCAGTAGACTTGCCCTCACCTTCCAGTGTCATTGTCCCGTTCCACCCCACCCCCCACCCTTGTTAGGAGTCAAGGCTCTTGGGTTTCTTCCTTTTCAGTCGTGGCGCTTCTTGTTTTGTTTCTGAATATTGGTACTTTCCCTAGGTCTGAGCTCCATCTTTCCTTATTCCTTTACTTTTCCAGACATGGAGGGTACACCCGTGTCCTGAAGGCTGCATTCTCTACCTTCAGAAGGATTTTAGGCCCAAGATTTTATTCTCTTAAAAAAATATATTGCTTTAAATATTTTAGACAAGGTTTTATATACGTCTGTTTTAACCAGACACATTTGCTATTGAAGGTATTTGACTTAGGTTCCCTTATAGTCCCAGCCTGAGGTCTGATGACCAATGCTTATGTGTTAACCCCTGGAGTTCTGGTGGCAAAGCACGTGATGACTTGGGCTGCTGTTCGAAACCCCTCCTAGGGTACTTGATGACTGTGAGTTTGCGTTGTTGTTTTGGCATCCGTTATCCTAAGTTATGTCATATCTGTCGGTCTGCTTGTAAGCTATAAAAAGTTTTACTTCCATTTCCAATTTTCTGACTCTTAAAATTCAGAATCAGACTGTTAAGTGTTTTGTGGAAATGTACATCTAGATTATCAAAGTAACACAAAATCGCCCCTACCCCCCAAAAAAACCAACTTCGGTTTTTCCTTCTATTCTGCAACCTGGGAATTATTGTTTGCTCACTTGCTGTATTCGATACCCAAATCAATAACATTCGACTTTTTTCTGCGGGGGGTGAGGGTGGGGGCTTAATAGCTGACTAAAAAAAACTGGTGTTACTGTGGTTAAGGAATTTGGCTGCTAACCATGCTCCCTACCCACCTATTACCATTGTTGCCTGCGTGTGCTGAGGAGGCGCCTGGCAGGGGTCCTGCAGCGTCTCTGCTGTTTCCTCAGTCCATTATTCTTCCTAGTGACCGGCTGCTCATTTTTCAAGACTCAACTCAGATAGAAACCAGAGTGTCCCATGCAGTCCCTTTCTCTTCTGTGTCTTTGTAGCATTTAGCAGGCTTAGCACATGTTTTTTTTCAACTGTATTGTCCAAGCAGTTCAAGGGATAGTAGTTAAGGGATATTAGAGGCAGTTTATCTAGAGCAGTGTGTTACATGTGACACACTTGTGGTTTCTGTGAAGTTATATCAAAACGATGCCCTCACTAAGCCTGTCTGGTCTGCACTTGCAAATACTAGGTGATGTGGCATTTTTGGCCGATAGCCTCTTTCCTTTCATTTGTAATAGATTCACCACCTCCCACTGCCCCTTGAGTCTACTCTTCCCCAGGTGTAGACCAATAGATACCTTGGCGGGATGTTTAAGTGTATCTTCTCTTCATCAGGAAGTCCCATCTCTAAGCAAGAACGGTGCTCCTGTATAAATAAATGTATAAACCCAACCTATTCAAGAATTGAAGTGATCACTAATTACCTGCACAGGGTTGAAAGTTGTAATTTACTCTTTAAAAAGAGGGCTTCTTTGGCTGTCTGTTTATGTTTCCTATTTTCAGATTATAAGGCACTTGGTATCCTAAAGCGGCAGTTCCCAAACACATCGCTAATTGGGTTGACTGCAACCGCCACCAATCATGTCTTGAAGGATGCTCAGAAAATTTTGTGCGTTGAAAAGTGTTTTACTTTTACTGCTTCTTTTAACCGGCCAAATCTTTATTATGAGGTATTTTGCTTTTATATCAATTTAGTACTCTTACAAAGGGTTTTACATGAGAAACAACTGTGTTAAAATGTTTTTAAATCAGGCAGATTCATTCATCTGTTATGCTGCCTAATCTGTGATACATTTATGTCCATTTCATGTTATGTTTCTTGTACACATATTGAAAGAATGACATCAAGGACTTTTCTGCTACCTCAACTGAATTCAGCTACTAAAATAATAGAAATGTTAATATGTCATTAAACTTTGCTAATTTTTCCTAGTTAGATTCTATTTGACACAAATTTGAAAGCTAAGTAGCTTAATGGATGCTTTCTTCTTCTAAGAAGAGGTTTAATAAATTTGTGAATTTTCATTGAATAGCTGTTTGTGCTATGATTTCTTTTTATTAAAGGGGGAAAGAGAGTCCAGTTTTAGAAGGTATTTACTGGTTCCCTATCTCCTCATTGCTAAATTAAAAATAAGAGATCCAGAAGAAAACCTGAGAGGTGACAGTGATGCTTTATGAGTCTCATACAAAAGTAAATGGAAAAAAAAGCTATGTTCAGGAAAAAAAATAGCACCTTAATAGTTTTAAAAAAATGGCTCATTATTTTAAAATAAAATTTTGTTAATTTTCAAATTTATTTTAAAATAAGTTTTAAATAAGCTTGTTTTTTTTTTTTTTAGGTCCGGCAGAAGCCCTCAAACACTGAAGATTTTATTGAGGATATTGTAAAACTCATTAATGGGAGATATAAAAGTCAATCAGGTAATACAAAAAACTAAGATTTTGAAGACTTAGAGATAACTTTCAAAAGAGCAACTAATATTGCACTGATACAAGATACTAAAACCAAAAACAGTATATGGTAGAAGATTGTTGAAAATGTTTTGATAAAATTATTTTTTGTTATTCTTAGACCAATGTCTTGTGCTACGGTCATAAAATTATCTCAAATATTTTTGCTTAATTGCTTTAAAGAAGGGACTTGATGATTTGATGTGAATGATCAGCAATTCTAAAGGGATGTAAGATAATTAATTCTCCCTTTAGTAATAGCCACATTAAAGAAGTAAAGAACTAAGTAGTAAATATTGGGTAGGATAATCATAGATGTGGCTGAGCCTCTATCTTTCCGTGTTTTAGGATCAATGAATAGGTAAGTGTTACGGAAGCAAAGAATGTGTAAGATTGGCATTTCAAAGGTGGCCTGTAGCTTTCTAAGGAGTGTGCTGGGCAAAAGGAGCTCCAGGGTCAGATACGTTTGCGAGGGGGATTTCTCCCACCTAGATATCTGGACGGGAGTTTCACACTCAAGCTCTGACCAGCTCTGCAATTAAAGAAAGAAACTTTTCAGCTTTGTTTGAATGCAGTATTCCCCAAGCTCATTTGCACATGAAAACTCTTTTTTCACAGCACACTGGTTAACATCATATGGAGCTGTGTGACATCAGTTTGAAAAGTGCTATGTAGTGGGAAATAAAAGTTGGAGAATGGAAAGAGGTAATAAGATCCAAACCTGGTGGCTGAGGCCTCACTCTGCCTTACTCTAAAGCAAACCAGTTATCAAATCTTGAATAACACTCCAAAATTAATACATGCTTAGGACTTCGTAATTTTTAGAATTCTTTCATTCTTTTTGCCCCTCTCTGCGTTGGAGCTCTGGTGGCATTCTGGGTTATATATATGTTGGGCTGCTGATCATAAGGTCAGTGGTTTGAACTCACTGGCTGCTCCTTGGTAGGAAGATAAGGCTTTATACTCCCATCAAGATTTTCAGTTTTGGAAATTGATAAAGGCAGTTCTACTCTGTCTTATCTGGTCCCGATAAGTGGCTATCCACTTGATGGCAGTGGGAAGTCATCTAGAAGTAAGAACTGGATTAGTCAGTATCTTCAGAGGACATGTGGGAAATTAGTTTCCAGGATTGTACTACTCTATGTAACAACTGGCCTTGCTTTATTACAGGAATCATATACTGTTTTTCTCAGAAAGATTCTGAGCATGTTACTCTGAGTTTACAGAATCTGGGAATCCGTGCAGGTGCTTACCATGCCAATATGGAGCCAGAAGATAAGACCAAGGTTCACAGGAAATGGTCAGCCAATGAAATTCAGGTCAAATACATATTGTCACTAGAAGCTTAATTTGCCTTTTTTTTTTTTTTTGAACTCAATTAACAGCTAAATGTTAAAACATTTTAGGTAGTAGTAGCAACGGTTGCATTTGGTATGGGAATCGATAAACCAGATGTGAGATTTGTTATACATCATTCAATCAGCAAGTCAATGGAGAATTATTACCAGGAAAGTGGGCGTGCAGGTATGTAACACCAAATTCAGGAGTATTTCCTTATTTAATGCTAATTTTAGAGCAAATGAAGAAGGCTGTGGGGTAATTTATAAGAATAGAGAATTTTTCCTCCAGGTTTTTCTGGAGTGTTAATGAATTTTCTTTTACTGTGTGTTTTAAAAATTTGTTGTTTGTTGTGCCACCTGAATTTTTAATCAGTGGCTTAAAATTTGTAATGTAAATAATTGGGTTTCTTACAGATGCACATTTTTTCCAACAAATAAAATGGATTGTGGGTAAAACATGCTTTTTAAAATTTCTTTTTGGAGAGTAATTATAGATTAACTCACATTTCTGTCTAAAATGTCTGGATGCGGTAGCTATAGAATGTGAAAGACTGCCAGCTAATCTTCATGTATTATTTTTGCATGTTTTGAACTTTTCAAATTAATTATGGAATCTCAAAATTGCTCACAACCGACAGGTCGGGATGACATGAAAGCAGACTGTATATTGTACTATGGCTTTGGAGATATATTCAGAATAAGTTCAATGGTGGTGATGGAAAATGTGGGACAACAGAAGCTTTATGAGATGGTGTCATATTGTCAGAACATCAGCAAGTACGCCACATTCTTCTCTATCACTTTCGTCCATTGCAGTCAAAGATAGTCGCATATGTTGCAACTCTGAATGCTTTTGAAAGTGAGTACGTACACACGAAAGTGAGCCCCAAAGCGCAGACCTGAGAAAGCAGATCGATGCCTAAAGGGTAGGAACCAGCATATTAAGCAATATGATGTGCTTTAATGTAAGAAAAGATGTGTCCACCTATCTTAGAACCCTTTCAAGCTATTTTTGGGGGGCACATCACTGCCCTCTGGTGGTCGTGGGAGCTACCCAGCCTTGCTCCTGGAGAGCCGCTGCTGGATTTGAACTGCCAAGCCCATGTGCCGCAGTCCCGCACTCAACCACTACGCCACCAGGGCTCAGCTCATTTTCAAACTATTTTTAAGAAAGATTCTTATAAAAATTGACAGTGAGTTCAAGCTATCTTATAGCTCTTTGCTTCAATAATTTTGAAAACTTCACAGTAAAGCGTAGGCATCTTGGAAGTTGAGTCATTCCCACCTACCATCCTACCAGCTGCTGTGTTGACATCAACTGAAGGCAGGGCCACACCCGAATTTAACTCTGCAGAGTGGCTTTCTCTAGAAATAAAGCTGTCTGATGGCGTTTCAAACTTGGCCATCTTTGTACTCTATCGTGTGTCACATAAAACCAAACCCAGTTCTACTCTCATTGACTAATATGGACTCCTGTTAACCCTACTTAGGGTTTCGGAGTGTGTAAACCTTTATGGGGACAGCCTTTCCTCTCTTCTGTGGAGCAGCTGATTGGGTTCAAGTCCTAACCTTGAGGTTCGCAGTTCAACACTTAGTACCTGCCAGTGCTACCAGGTTTCCTTGTCCATTATATAACAAGGGCTCAAAAATGTTGACACGATAATTAACTAGGCAGTGATAAATACTGACATTTCTTTCCTACAAATACTATAATAATCCAGATAAAGGAGAAGGAAAAAAAAAATTTCCTCAAAATATCAGTAGATTTGTGTGAAGCATATTTTGGGGGTATTAACCCGGAATATAAACAAAATTGCTTTTAACTCATTGATATAAAATACTGAATCTCAAACTGAAACTCTGATAACTTAAACAAAGTGAAAAACATTAGTTGCAATTACACATGGTGAGAAGCTAGCCTAGGCCATGTGGACGTCTTCTAGCTACACAAAGGCCATAGAAAATCTCAGCCTGCCTCTGCCCAAGGATGATCCGTATGAGGCAGAGACAGACACGCCTCCTCCCTGCATTCAGTATCCATCCTCCCTATTGCTGGCACTCTGCTGCTCCCCTGGGTCACAATGTTACAGTGCCACACAGGGCAGACAAAAGGCTGATAATTCCAGTGACCACATAGAGCAGATAAAAGAGGCAGGACATTAACAGGTTACAAACCAGGATCAGAAAGCATTAAGGATAATTTCCACAGCACTTCTGTGCCACGCCAGCAGGCATAATTCTCTTTAGACTTCAGTCTCTCCGCTACTTAGTCTCTTGGCTACTGCCTTGCATAGGCAAGTGCTACAAAGCTCCAGTTTCAAACTCTCAGTGGATTGCTTCTCAACCTTTTGGCCAAGATCAAGTGTAGCGTCCTTATCAGTTTAATATCTGATATGTCCTCTGAGGACAATATATTAATTGGATCTTTGGAGCAGGGAAATAGGAGTTACTTTGTCCACTTCACGCATCGACCTGATATTGCAGTACTTCCAGGAACGGCGCACCCCTTTGGGTGAAATAAAATGTGTGTGTGTGTAAAAGTCTGTTCTTGGAGTCATTTCTGACTCACGGCAATCCTACAGTGCTGATAATTCCCTAAGGCCACCTCACTCAGCACACTAGCCTCCTGCCTGAAGACACTTGGCTTTACTCCTTCCCTGGACCACAAGCTTCATGCTCTTGGTCCTAGTGCTGTGCTATTGCCACTGTGTCACACAGGGCTCTTCTATGCAAAATTTGCATGCTCCTATTCAGTCATTTGTGGGAGCCTTAAAAACTGGCTAAAAGTCAAACCAAGTAATTTCACTGTGCCATTCTGTGGCAAACACATGGCCCTCTCAAAGTTGCCATAAGAACAAGCAAATCTATCTTGGAAGAAGTAGTCAGAATGTTTCTTGGAGGCAAGGATGTCAAGATTTCACACTTTGTACGGATGTCAAGAGACAGTCCCTGGAAAAGAAAAAGGAGGGCAGTGAAGAGGAAGGCTCCCGACAGGCTGGATTGACGCAGTGCTGCAGCTAGCTGTGGGCCCAAGCTTTACACCAGTTGTGAGCGTGGCGCAGGCCCAGTCAGGGCTTTACGCGCTGAGTTGGAATCGACTCCACAGGGCCCTGAGAGTCAGAAATGACTCAATGCCTCTGAACAACAAAGAGGTGCACATCCCCGCAGCAGGAATTTGTTTGCCACCTCACAGGACACAAGTGATCTGAGGTGTCACATGCAATTAAGGTTGCTAATCAGTTGACCTAACGTGGGGAGATTATCGAGGATTATCCAGGTTAGCCAAATGTACTCACAAATGTTCTTAAAGTGGAAGGAGGGAGGAGGCAGAAGAGGGTAGCAGTTGCTGACCGGGAAGCCGCAGCGAGTCCTTTGCCACTTTTGAACTTGGTGGACTAGGCTCCTGAGCTTCTGGGTGTTGCAACCAGCCTCCAGAAGCTCCAAGAGAGCAAGGCCAGAGAGGCGGTTCCTGTCCTCCTAAGAATTACCAATACCTTGATATAAAGCAAATGAGACCCATGTCACTTCTCACAGAACTACAGATACCTTTTGGGGCAACAAGTTTGTAGAACTCTGTTATGGGGGCATAGAATGACCTTGCCTTTTGAGAAGTCTACAAACTTCGACCCTTTAATAGTTTGTCTCTCTCAATGTGTTCTCAGGTGTCGGCGTGTACTGATAGCTCAACATTTTGATGAAGTATGGAACTCAGATGCATGTAACAAAATGTGTGACAACTGCTGTAAAGACATTTGTGAGTTCAGTTTTTAAAACCTTTATAAGCCAAGAATTAGGCTGGGGATGCAAGGTGATTTTAAAAAATGAATAAAAACTATAATGAGAATATATTTAAAAGAAATCAGCTTTTAAACAAAGGTGGTATAAAGGGACTAACTGGGTAAAGGCGTGTATTCAGAAAATACTTTTAAGAAATGCAAGAAACTTTTTTCTGAATAGAAATGTTACATTTAAAAAGGACAAACAACAACTGATGGGGAAATTACAAATAACTTTATCTAGATGACTACAAATTATTTATTAGACTCCAACTTAGCAATGTTTGGCACTGTGTTTTAGTTTTTTTTTCATCCTAGGAACTGGTATTGTTTCTTAAGAGGACTAACCAGTTTTTCATGCAAGGCCTGGTAGGCAGAGGTCACTACAATTTTAACTTTGCAGCTTCAGAAACTTAAGAATTTCAGAGTCCAACTCCCTGAATGAATAATTGGGGAGATCTGTTTAGGACAGTCTTATCTTTACTTTTTAGAATTTGGCTCAACCAGATAAGGAAGTGTGAAGAACACACAGGCTGTCATGTTAAGCACACATTTTGGTAATTGTCACAGCCATATCTGGCAGTCACTCCATCATCCCTTGCACATGCCACAGGCCTTCTGACCCTTAGGTTTCTATTTTCGTTCCATCACTATAAATACCATCATGCCCAGCAGTGATTAAAACTTGGTCTAGTGATGAACTTGCCTAGTAGCCTAATCTTAATTCACGGCACAGTAGCTTATGATGAGTGATGAATGTTGACTACTCTTCAGCTGGTTTAACCACCAGGACAGCCTCTCCTTGCCCTCATTTCCAAATGTCAATTGCTTGTACCATGTCTCTATTTCATTATAGCATTTGAAAAAAGGAATGTAACTGAGTACTGCAGAGATCTAATCAAGATCCTGAAGCAAGCAGAGGACATGAATGAAAAGTTAACTCCACTGAAACTGATTGATTCTTGGACAGGAAAAGGTGCAGCCAAATTGAGAGTGGCCGGTGTTGTTCCTCCCGTGCTTCCTCGAGAAGACCTGGAGAAGATCATTGCACACTTTCTTCTACAGCAGTATCTGAAGTATACACCAACCCATTCCATGCCTTTCCTGTTATCTTTAAGTATCATTTCCTCTAATTAAAAAAAAATTAACAGATGAAATGCATTTTCAGTAGCTTCATTGGTTTTAAATTCTACAGAAAATTTATGTACTAAGCAAACTGTAATTAATCATGTACAAGCCATAGACACAAAATGAAAGTACTTTCTAAAAGGATATAAAGTATGTTATTTCATCAGTATTGTTTATTGTTTAGTCATTTTTGAATTTTAATTACGTGTAAGTCCCTTCCAACCTTTGTGATTGTTCCTTTTTATCTTCTGCAGAGAGGACTACAGCTTTACGGCATATGCGACCATCTCATATCTGAAAATAGGGCCTAAAGCCAATCTTTTGAACAATGAGGCGCATACCGTCACCATGCAAGTAAAGAAACCTACCCAAAACTGTTTTGGGGTAAATCACTGGCTATTAATTTACATTTCTATATACTTTTTCAAAGTACATTAACACCTGGAGGTTTGTTTTAAGTCGTATTCCACAGATCCAATTGAGTGTGACAAAAAGGCAGTTCTTCATAGATTTACGTTTGGAGGGAAAAATAGCCTGTTTGCTGTAGAGATACTAACTACAAGAATTTTAGATCTTTTACAATAGACTCAGCGTTTCCAGACTTCCGAATGTTAGGACTGCATTGTAATGTCTAATTTTGCGGTTGCACACTGCCCTTGCACTATTGTTTGTGGTCAGTATGGGATGAGGTCTTGCTCGTTGAAAACCATGTACTATCAAGTCTGAAACTTCCTGCCATTTATCAGTGTGCCTACTGATACGGCAGGTACTCCTTTGTGTTTGCGTGTGACAAGACCTCCCTTTATTCAAGAGGTGGTGAGGTTCATATTGTAGTAGAAATTTGAATATAAAAACATACGTCATTAAAGAGGTAATTTTAAAAATAGATAATTTGACATCAATCTCAAGGAAATAGAATAGCTGCATTTTTTACCAGTGTCCTTGGTTTATTATTGTTTTGCAGGTTCAGTCCTGTGAAACTCCTAATATTGAACAAGCTGATAAAAAGCAACAAGGAAAAAAACCAAGTAACTTCCAGAAGAAGTCTGCAAACATGCTTCAGCAATCTGATTTTAAGAATACTGGAGCTAAGAAAAGAAAAATTGAAGATGTCTGAGTTATTACTAAGTTTTCAAGTAAAGTTTATGCATGTATGTATTATTTTTGTAGTTAAGTAACGTTTAAGTTGTAGAACAGTTTCAACAGTAGACATGTATTTAAAGGGTAACCTCAAAGGTATCGAACAATTAAAAATTTGAGATTATGGATTGCCTATGTGATTTTAAAGTATGTGAAAAAGGGAAAATTAATTTTTGGTAAAATCTTTTAGGTGCTGAAGAGAATAAAGTCATGTAACTATCCTATGATCTTTATGCCTTATAACTATTTTTTGATACAATCATCTTTTGATAACATTCTGTAGATTTTTTTATCATTACAATTGATTTTTTTAAATGAATAAAGTGGACAGCTGTAGAATCCATACGACAAAGGAAAGGCATCAACATAATGATAGCAGTAAGCTATTGCTATAATCTAATCTCTATTTGAGTAGAATAAAACTATAAAGCCTTATTTTGACATTGCAAAATCAGCGAATGGCTCTAGTTTTCTAGAATATATTTTGGTTAACTAGATAAGCATCTAGCTAAATTTGCTACAAATCTAACTCACAAATAAACTTGTCATTTAAAACATAGAAATGAGTAATTCAGGATTTGTTATACAGTAGTCAATTTTATTTTAGAAAAATATACCTATAAATATTTGAACTGATTTTGTCCTTAGAACTTTATCTTTTCCCTATTGGTCCACTAAAGTTAAAATCACATCTGAATGTTTAACTTCCACGTGTTCATCATTCAGTCAATGTTATCAGTCCATTAATTTTCTTTGAATTTCTCTGCCATATATGGAATTTGGTGTGATTCTTTTTTAGATGTATTTTAATCAAAATAATCTTCTATATCAATATTTGGATCTAACAGATCTTCTCCATATGATGAAAGGTCCATTTGATTTAGAATTAGGTTTTCAAATGTTTCCTCTAAATCGGTTTCACCAATCAAGACAGCTCCCATCATTCGCCCATTCTGCATGACAACTTTGACGTATTCTTGTCCTTTGGTACATCTCAGCATTAATTCATGATCCGAACCTAAGTCTTGGGCATTATATTTTCCCAGTAATACAACCTATAGATAAGAATAAAATAAGATTTCACCACAAAGGAAATGTACTATGTAGATATTTTATGTTATACCATAATAGCCAGGAGAAAAAAAAAAACTATTTTTAAAATCTTACAGCTAAAAATGTCATTCTGAGGGATCATACGACACTCCTATACTACTAACCTTGGCTCTCAACCCTCCTAATGCTGTGATCCTTTCATGCTAATTCCTCATGTTATGGTGACCCCCAACCATAAAATTATTTTCGTTACTATTTCAAAACTGTAATTTTGCTACTGTTATGAATTGGGGAACCCCTGTGAAAGGGTCATTCGACCCCCAAAGGGGTTGTGATCCACAGGTTGAGAACCATTCATCTATAAAATCATCTCAAATAAATATAATCTTCAGATGATTGGTACCATGTCAACCTATATTAACATTAAAAGTAAATACATACTATTGGAAAAATGGTGCTGATAGACTTACGTAGTGCAGGGTTGCAACAAACTTTCAATTTGTTAAAATCACACCCCTACCCCCTCCCAAAATGCAGAGTGCATTAAAGCAAACCACAATGAAATAAGGTATAGGTATGCCTGTACATAATTAGGCTGGAGTCATGATTTAAAAATTTTAATAAGGAATAGAGGTAGATCTTTTCTGGGAGTAATACTTGATTTTACTCAGTCTCTGTGTGTATGTCTATATATGTACTTTCCTTATCTCTAAATTATGAAGAAAAAACCAAGAATAATATGAGAACGAAGTAGTATAACAATGATGAAATTAAAATAAAGAAAAAATGTACCAAAAGTGAAAAAATTTGCAGATTTCTCCCCCTTAAACTGAAAAACAGTAATGAAATGATGGGTACTGATTATCAGATTAGTAATTAAGAGTAGCAATAAAACCAGTTAATGAATTTAGAGAAATGATAAAAGAATTTATTCTTTAATTAAACAATTAAAACCACAAAGCTTTACTGCAGTGAGAAAGTTAGATGATCATATTTGATTATAAGACTAGCAAGCAGGAAAACAGGCATTAATTTGCTTACCTTATAGTTAAAAAATTTTGTTACATGAGCAAAGAGTTCAAAGCTGAAATCCATGTCAATGGACTCTCCGAGGTGATCTGCAGCCATGCACTTTGCTGCATACCACCCCATCTGTCTGGCCTGGGTCCACAGTCTCATCTGAAATAAGTGCAAAATGTTATGTGCTATCATGCTTCGTTATCCTACTTTGGAAAGTGTGATCACCTTAATCTTGTAAGTTCCTTTAAAGGTGTCAATACTGTAGATCAATTGGATCTTGTCATTATTTGTCTTTACCTCAGAATCATTCAGTAACCAACCAACTAAATGGATTTTGGCATTCGCTAATTCTACCAAAATCACTCCCAATAAAATTAAAGAATGGCACTCATCAATGATTTAGTTAGGTACTTTCTATTTCAATATGGCTGGAGTATTTTAGGCGATAGTAAGTAAAGACACCATTTTATTTTGCCAGTCCCCAGGAAACTTACTATTAGGATTAATAAAGATGCCAAACATGACACATTTAGAAACCAGAAAGTTGGTGTCTAGTACAAGACAGCCATGGATTTGGGAAGTCATGTAAATGTTTCTTTACATCAGTATTACAATATTGATTTCCCTTTTGTTGTATTTTTACAGAGTTTGATGATTCCTTGATGTTATAGAAAGAATACTGATCTTGGCAGTCACACTAAATTTGATAATTATTTTAATGAATGACTGAAGCATTTGGCTATATTAAACTTCGTGAGCCCTAGTTTTCTTACCTGAAGATAAACACAGCTTACTCTTTCTCTTTAAGCAGAATTAAATAGGTAAAGAAACTACTGTTTTTCCTTTACCCAGTGTGTGTGCACGGATACCAAAGCTGTCACATCATGGATAGGAGCGCCGAGCATTTTCTCTTAGGCGTGACTAGGAGCCCTGCTGTCACAGCGGTTACACATTGGGCTGCTAACCTCAGGTGAAAAGCCGTTAGAAAGCACTGGTCACTCTGAGGGACAAAGATGAGGCTTTTGACTCCCATAAAGAGTTAGTCTCAAAAACCCTCAGCCACAATTCTGTGCTGTCTTATAGGGTCCCTAAGAGTCAGAATCAACTCCTTGGTAGTGAGTTCTTTTGGGTTTAGGGATGAGTAGTAGTGTATATCCTTTATTTCTGTTTTCCCTTTTTCTAAGCCAGGGTAGCTTGCTGATGGTGAAAGGCAGTCTAGGACAAGGGCGCAGAGTAAACCGCTTAAGGGACTAGGTACAGAATGGCTCATTGAAATGGCTCCTGAAAGCACGCTGCTAGACCATTACCTAAGGCAGTAGTTCTCAACCTGTGGGTGGCGACCCCTTTGGGGGTCAAATGACCCGTTCACTGGGGTCACCTGATTCATACCAGAAATTAAAGTTATGAAGTAGCAATGAAAATAATTTTATTGTTGGGGGACTACAACATGAGGAACTGTATTAATGGGTCATAGCACTACGAGGGTTGAGAACCACTGACCTAATGTTTCCTAATCACAAAATCCTTTGAGTGTGCACCTTAAACTGTGTGAAACATATTAATTAGTACCCGCGGGGCTTCTCTAAATTAAGAAATGGGGGCTAGTGGATTTACTCAGAATCACTCAAAATAAAGGCCCCTTATGTTTATTTGGGATAATTTCTCCCTAGATTAGATCACAACACACATGTATAAAACTTACTGTGGTGGTAAAGAATTAAAATTTTAAAACACTCCATGAATACTAACTTATAGTTGGTAATTTTTGGTGAAAACCATAGAAAGGACACGTGGAAGTTAGAGAAACAACGAAAAAGTAATTATGAAGTACTAAAAAAAATTCAAATAGGCTGAAGGCACTTTCAGTGACATTGTCTACTGTATGTAAAACCCACGTATATACACACACACACACACACACACACACACACACACACACAGCAGTACAGTGGCCTGCTTAAATGCATTTTACTCTTCTACAATGTTATACGTAAATCATAGTAAATCTGAGAATCTGATCTTACAGTTAAGTGTTGCCTTGTTCTTTTATCTGTAACTTCTACCCTCCTAAATCAACCTCATCTATGGGTTATTTACACAGTTAATAATCATGTTATAGTCTGCTTTTTAAATAATTCTGGTCATCTACTAGTATATTGTCCAGTATGGTAATCGCTTGCAACATGTAGCTATTTAATGACAAAGAAAGGACATTTAAAATTCCTGACAGTAGCCATATTTCAAGTACACACAAGATCCATGTGGCAAGTGACTACCCCATTGGACAGCACAGGATTATAGACTATTTCCATCATCAGAGAAAGTTCTGGGCAGTACTGATGAAGCATCCAAGAAGGAAGAAGTACAAAACCAAAAAACAAACTCGCCGCCGTCAGGTCCATGCCAACTCCCAACAACCAAAAGGGACAGAATGGGCCTGTCGCTGCGGGACTCCCAAGAGCGTCACAGGAGCACAAAGCCTCTTTCTCCTGCGGAGTAGCTGATGGTCTGTACCTGCTGGCCCTGTGGGGAGATGGCACCCAACTGAGAACCACTGAGCCATCAGGCTCTGTATGAAAAAAATAACAGCCCATATTTATTTTTAAATAAAAGACATCCTTCAGCAGCAGTTCTCCAGGAGCAAGGCTGGGCTTCCAGCTCCCACCAGGGCCGTGATGCCACAAAAAAACAAACAAACAAGCAAAAAAGACATCTAAGTTGGGCTGCTAAGTGCCAGATTAGCAGTTCAAAACCGCCGGCTGTTCTGGGGGAGAAAGATGAGGTTTTCTACTCATAAACAGTTAGTCTCGGTCTCAGTCACCCGCACGGGTGGTTCTCTGGCCCGTCTTACAGGGCTGTTATGAGTCAGCACTGAGTCAATGGTAGTGAGTCTGGGTTTGGAGCTGCATCAAAAATTAACGGAGAGGAACAGAAAACCAGAAAAGGTGGAATTTGCTGGTAGCATTGTTCGATTTTCAGACAGGAGGCTTACCTGCTGCCACACTGGGCTTGGCTGCCATGATGCAGTGCAGATGTCCCCGGCAGCATAGATGTGAGGAAGGGAGGTGTGCATATGATCATCCACTTTCAGGCCACCATCTTGTCCTAGATCAAACTAAACAATGGTCCTCATAAACACAGTGTTAAGGAAAATGACACAGGACTTCTTCACTCTAACGTAAAAGAACAAATGTTTACACTTTGGAATACCGATGCTTACGGAGAAGATAAAAAGGATGAAAAGTTTAGGCATCTAAGATGCATTTCTAGCAAGTAAAATTCCAAGGGAATTCCACATGCGTACAGTTTTTCAAATCTTCTATCAAAAATAACCATTTGATTATCTGTTTTATGTATATATTTACAATTGTATTACATCACAAGACTTTTATGCACACGCACACATGATTTGGATGCTAAGAAGCAAATCACACAGAAGAGTTTCTATAAACGTAATCATTTTTAAGAATATACAGGAGTCCTGGCAGCATAGTGGGTTATTCATTGGGTACTAACTGCAAGATCAGCTGATTAAACCTACCAGTCACTCTGCAGTAAGTAAGAGATGGTGCTTCTTTCTGTTCTCTTTTATAGCCTCAGAATCCAATGGGGCAGTTCTATTTTATCCTATCCGATCACTACGAGTCAGAAGGCACTCAGTGGCAGTGAGTAGTGGCTAGTCTCTGAAGCAGCTCTTGTGGTGTGGTGAGTTAAGTATCGGGTTACTTACTCAATGCAAAGTCTGGTTCAAAACCCCCTGCCACTATGTTGGAGAAAGAGAAGGGTACTGCCGGCTCTCATAAAGATACAGCCTCACAAACCCCAGGAAACAGTACTCTGCCCTACCTGGTGTGGCTATAAATCAGAACTGCACCGATAGGTGTGGGTTTGGTTTCATTTGGGAGAGTTTCTTATTAACCTTTGGATAAGTGAATCGTGTCTTTTCGATGCTTACATTTACTTACATTTACTCTTCGGCAGTAAAGGATACTTTCAATTGAGACATAAATATAGCCTTATTTTAAGCCATCTTCACTTGCACTTTGGTGCAGTTATTCATTGTTGGAGATTTAGAGATCTTCATAAAGAATTAAAACTTTACAGTAATACTTGAATAAACTGGTTTCCTTACATTGTTGCCAAGGACAAAAGGCTCTACATTTGGTGTTACTCCTGTAGCACTGACAATGAAATCACATCCATAGATCTTTCCATTGGTTAATTCCGCATACACTGGCCACATGTCTGAAAAAGTAAAAGCTTTATTCTCAAATGTAACCACCATCAAGGAACTTTAATGACTACAGACAAGGCAAGTAAGATAACTTTAAAATAATTCATTTTTATAAAGGACATCAATTATTTAAATGCATTTATTCATCTTCCTAATTGAGCTTTATAAATTTTTCAGAATTACAGAAAATCATTTTAATGCAAAATATATTATTTTTGTTCTAAGTATAAAACATTGCCATTCTAAATGTTATTCCTTCAAATTTAGACATAATGCTAACAAAGTCAATTAAAATTACTAGTTCCTATACTCTTTGTTCTTATTTCTTTAAAAACCTTACTTATGGTTATATTTTACTAAAAATTAGCCCAATGAGATAATTAATATTTCAGCATGCTTTTCCTCATTCTTCATAATCAAGTTCTGTCTTTTCTTTTTAAAAAAAAAGTCAAGAAATTTCCCACTAGTTTAGATGAGTATTTCTCCAAATGATGGGAGTTCTCTCACAAGATGCAGAATATGAATTAGGAAACCTATTTTAAGCTTGAAAATAAGAGACTTTTTAATCTTTTTTTTTATTTTGTGGAAGCCATATCCCATCTAAATGCTTTAGGCATGTGTTTTTTTAAACTTTAAAATACTGTGTTTCTGGTTCAAATCCAGCAGTAGCTCTCCAAGAACAAGACTGGGCCTTCTACTCCCACCAGGGGGCAGTGATGCTCCCCACAAACACACACACACACACACACACACACACACACACACACACAAAGATACTATGTTTGACTCTATTATGTTAGTCAAATCACCCTGAGCAAGCAAGCCCTATGCCAACTGATTAGAAAACTTAAAAGAATGTTTAAGCCATGGCTTATTATTTTGTACAAATGAGAAACTTGTAAATTTGTACAATTGACAGATCTGAATTTTATGAAACCTTGAATTCTTTAGCCATAATATAGCAAGATTAAGTTATCTTCCTTTTAAACAACTAACTGTAGTTTTTCTTAATACTTACCATTATCAATTGTTTTCACTGACTTATTGTCACTTGGAAAAATCAAGGATTCTTTTTTCAAATTTATAAATTCTTCCTGAAGATAGATTTTCTTTATTTCACACATGTTCTCAATGTGAATCTTATGAGAAAACTAAATTAAAGAAATTACTGGTCAATTCAACATCACATTTCCAGAGAGAATGACTTGAATTGTAAACAATGAATAAGAAATGTATAATACACTCATGGAAAATAGCATATACAAGAGCAGTTCTTATAATCCTATGGTAAAGTCTGTGACAGCAGTGGCTTGTATAAGGCAGACACCTGGCAGAGCAGGAAAATGCACATAGGTTATACTAGAAAGGGGCAATAGACAAGAAGTAACCTGTCAAAGGTGGAAAACTTGTGAAACCTGCGGTCAAAACCAGGGTAGTCCTTTGAAGTTCTAGATCTCAGAAGTTTCATACACCCACTCCCCGCTTACTATCTCATTAGCCAACAGTTCACATTTACTACAACAGAAAAACAATTTTCTTACTATGTTGCATATTAACTACATATATCTGGCAGTAACAAATACCCAACTTGCCTGAGCCAATGATGATCAATGGCAGTTACATAATGATGTAATCTGGTAGTTAGGTAACAATGCAGTTTCCATTTTGTGATCTGATATGATCATCCTCAACTTTCACATAATGCTGATTTTTATATATCATAATGACCTGAACTTTGGAAGCTAACCCTGTCAATAAGTGAGGGGTTGAAAATGCAAATAATGATACACTGGTTGCCCCAAAATAAAGCTCAAGTTCTATGTATCAAGCGAGTAAATAAAATTCATCTATTACTCAAGGAAATTTAACACATTTATTGGAAGCGAGCACCAAGACCACAGTTTTTATTTTAAGCCTCATTGATTCTTCCATGTATATGTGTGTAATTAGCACTGTTAAATACTGTGCAAATCTCTCCAGGGCAGAGTACTGTTAATTTATTTTCTTATCACAGAAATTCAGTAAAGTGCCAGTAAGCTTTAAATATTTAGGTTAAAAATACTACTAATTCTTAGGCTCTAACGGATATCATTTTAATGTGCATGGCAAAAATTAGGTAAATGATAAAGCCAGCTCCCTCTCATCAACCCGAAACACTGAAAACCTTTGAAGACATCATACACAGAAATGAAGGATATGTCTCTCTTAAAATATGTGAACGCCACAGCCTATTCATAGCTATTAAAAAGGAAAATACTTAGTAAGATAAGTAAAAGCAAGTCGTCTGCTTATAGTTACCGAGGATATTAAGAATATCTGGTTAGAATTCATTTTTCCAGTCAATCACTGAGTCCATCCCACTCATCGCAACCTTAGATAGGTCAGAGCAGAACTATGCTCCCTACAGTATTTTTCAATGGCTGGTTTTTAAAGTCGATCATCAGATCCCTTATGGAGCTGCCGTGTGTGGAGTCAAAGCAAAAGTTTGGCAGCCCAGAGCGTGAACATCTCCATCATCCAGAGACTCCAAACTGCTACAATATTGGAAATGCACTAAGAGTACCTGAAATGACCTCTGAAAAAGATAAGTGGGCTCAATGTAGTTTGGGTATGGAGGTTTCTCTACATGGAATATTAAAAAGACAGAGAGTGAATTTTAGGAAAATCTGATATTCACCATTGTCGCTTAAGCATGAAACTACTAAATGCAAACCCCCAATTGTTGTATGAGAAATAGGAAGCTAAAACCCTCCTCAGGGCCATGGTGAGCCAGAAGCGACAGAATGGCAGTGAGTTTGTTTTCTGTGGTTGCAGTGGATCAGTAGGCTGAGTTAGGAATTCTTTCTTCACATAGTGGATTTTAACCACAAAGTTCAAGAATTTGAAACTGTATTTAAACACATGTAATCAGTATATGACAACACACCTCTTTTGTTCCTTTAAGACTCAAGCCTTCGTGCCAATCAGGTCCTAAGGCACTGCCAACATGACTAGCCTTAGCTGTGGTTCTTGCCTCCTTGCTCCTTCCTGAGGAGATAAAAGGAATTCAAATGACACAAAGTTGTCAGAAGAGAATCACACCTGTGTCCTGAAACTTTGAGGTAATAATGTAATTATTCCCACAAAGAATAATTAAGTTATCTACATTTGTAATCATTGTTTTAAGATTTTATGATGGGGAACTATAATAATAATAGTAATAATTGAGTGCTGAGTATATTCACTGGTTAATATGAAAGGGAAAAACACATTTTCAAAATTTTGACAATTTTTTGTACCGTCAATAAAAATTGTTGAATTTTATAGGCCAAAATAAAACTATTTAAAAGTGTGAAATTGTGAGACATGTTACTTATTAAATTGCAAGCATATTTCATAACATTACCTTTAAGTGTTGCCTAACGGTAGCATGTACTTGAAAAATAGACAGATGAGTTGGTTTACTTTAAATCACATTATACTTCCAGTTTTACTTATACATGGTTTTCATAAGATAAAAATGTTCTAGAATATCTGGAAAATTCATGAGACGTATAGAAAGAAATATGATCAACATTTCTATCTCATGATAATATTTTGCTGTTTTCATGCCCTCCTTTTCTATATAAATAAAAAAGTTTCATCTGTGAATTAGGAAGTTAGATGCTATTTTTACCTTCAGTTGTATATCTGGTCCTTTTATGTGCAACTTTTGCCTCTCGTTTTTCAACAATGAGCTTTGAAGTCAAGAACTCTGCTGCTCCCGCATCAAAGAAAGTATTCCCAATAGCTTTATCTTTGATAGCCCAAATCACTTCACATCCTTCAATTTCATACCTAAATGGTGAATGAAAGTTATGTACAGGAGTTCTAACAGCCCAAATACAAATAATTTCATCTACAAATAAGTTCTTTCCTGAGGCAACAGTAGAAAAAAATTAAGGCACATTGACAAAGAATAATAAAAGCTAATAAAAAATTATAAACAATAAATAGTAGTGAAATAATTTTAACCAGTTTACTCAGTGATGAACATATTTTCAGATAAAATTTCATTACAGTGATTAACATTTCAAAGTGTTCAATTTATACAACAGAGTTATCTGAATGTCTTAAAGGTTCCCAATAATAAGCAATATTTTATTCATCTGGTTACATAATCAATAGATGGGTAAATATATATAACAATACTGAGAATAGTTGATTTGGTAGGAAATGTTGGATATACTCAAATCACCACATCCTTGAAGAAGAGTGGAATGGGAATGACTATGATAATGAAAATGGAACCATTATCCTGTGACTCCTTTCATCTCAAAAATTCCAAACCAGGTAGCTAAAGAAAACGTTAGTTCACAGAAAAATCAAGTATCCCAGATGAAGCAAGAAACAGACTTGGTATATATGTCATCTCCCATTCTTCTTCATGAACTCGTCAGAGCTTTTGGGCACCTGCTGTTTTGTTTCTAGGTTTGAATACTGAGAATGTTCTCACAAAGCCTTGTGAAGCCCATTGTAGTTAGTGTGATCACATAATTTACCATCCAGCTTGGTACTTATACTGAAGGTATACATTGGGACTATCCTGAATCAACAGGACACTTGTATCTATAAGCTTTTATTTGGTCCTACAACAATATAGTTTATTTTTAACTTCCATTTATGGTGCACAAAATTTCTATCAGATGACAGAAAAAAATATAGTAGATCACCTGATGGTAGTGTTTTTCAGCAGATGGTAAGGAATCCCCTTGCTTAATCTAGGAGGATTTTATTTTTTGTTGCACTTTTCTGCCAAAAAAGATTATCTATAGTCACTAGATCTCAGATTATAAGAACTAGTTGATATTCATATGATCAAGAATTGATGGTGTTAAAGAAAGCAGTTGCACTGAAACCATTAGCCAAAACAAGGGTCCAGAAATTGATGGCATTCCAAATGAAATGTCTCAAACGGCAGATGGAGCTCTTGAAGCAACCACTGGTGTTGGTACCGTTACCGCTCTATAATTGGAGCATTCTGTTGGGCCACCTTTCTTTAGAATGGGTACAGTATGATTCTTTTCCGTAGATGTCACCGAGTTTCTGACTGGTAAAGAACCACATTTGTACCCCTGGACTACTAAAACGGCAAATCTGTGTGTCTTAGAAGAAGGATGGCCAGAGTGCGTCTTGGAGGCAAAGAGGGGAAGACTTTTCTTACATCCTCTGGACAAGCTGTCAGGTGAGACCAGTCCTTGCAGAAGGCTATCATGTGTGGCAAAGCAGAAGGACTGGCACTCTGGCTGCACTATCAAGCTCAGGCATATGAACAATTGTGGAGACAACTCAGGAGCAGGCAGTGTTTCTTTCTGTTGTCAATAAAACCAACTCATTGGCACCTAACAACAACATGGTGAACATCACAAGTAACGTTTTGCAGAAGGTCACCCAACAACAGGTGAGGCAGTATATAGACAGTGAGCTGCGCACGGTTCAGGCTAGATACAGAAGAGGATTGTGGAGCAAGGGATTTGACGGCTGATGTCCAAAGGATTTTGGTTGATAGAGAAGAATAGTAGAAAGAGGTTTACTTATGTTTGATTCATTATGCAAATACATTCAACTGTGTGGGACATCACAAACTATGAGTAGCGTGGAGAAAAATGAGAATTCCAGAATATTTCATTGTGCTCATACAGAACTTACACAGTAGTCAACAGACAGTTCTGCAAACAGAAAAGGTAAGACAGACTGCATGGTTTAAAATCAGGAAAGGTTGGCTGAGTCCCAGTGGCATAGTGGTTGTGCGTGGTACTGCGGCCCACTGGGATGGAGGTTCAATTCCAGCAGCAGCTCCACAGGAGCAATGGCTGGGCCTCCTACTCCCACCACCAAAGGGCAGTGAGGCTTAAAAAACAAAAAACCAAACAAAAAAAAATAAAGTCAGGAAAGGTGTGCATCAGGATTGTATCCTCACCATATTTATTTAATCTATATGCTGATTAATCAAAGTGGATTATATAAAGAACTTGGCATAATGATTAAAGGAAAGCTTATTAACAAATTGAGATATGGAAATGTCACAACCTTTGAAACACTTGCTGATAAAGACAAAAAATTGTAGCTTTCAGTATGAATTACAACTTGTAAAGAAAATCAAAATCCTCACAACCAATATGTAACATGAAAATGGAGAAAGACTGAATTTGTCAAGAACATTTTATCGTGCTTGGTTAGATCAGAGTCTGCTCATGAAAGCAGCAATCAAAAGATTAAATGATGCACTTGCACTGGGTACATCTGCTGCACAAGATCACTTTGAGGACCGAGGTGCATCTGACTTGAGCCATGTATTTTTCAATTGCCTCATATATGTGGGAAACTTGGACACTGAACAATAAGGAAGACTGAAAGTCTGAAGAATCTGTGCACTTGAATTCTGGTACTGGTGAAGAAGACTGAAAGTATCACAGACTGCCAAATGAACAAACAAGTCGGTCTTGGAAGAAGTACATTCAGAATGCTCTTTAGAGTAAGGATGGTGATACTTCATCTCATGTCCTTCTGTACATGTTGTTAGGAGAGCTCAGTCCTTGGAGAAGGACATCATGCTTGGTGAAGTAGAGATGCAGTGAAAAAGAGAAAGTTCCACGACAAGATAGACTGACCCCATGGCTTTAACAATGGGATCAAGCATAACAGCAATTGAGAAGACAGTACAAGACTGAGCTGTGTTTCCTTCTGTAGTACAGTGAAGCTATGAGTTAGAACCAACTCACCTAACAGACCCCAGATTATTTGGAGAACAATATAACAATATGTTATATTGCTCAGATTAAATATCTTTGCCAATCAACGAGGAGTAGGACACAGGTAATCTCCAATTTATAAAGTATTCTAGTCATGATGAATTCAACACTTGCAACTATCTCTTTTGGTTTGCTTGTACATCTTATTACTATATACTTCATACAATGGTACAGCATGTTGATGGTGTTATTCCCAGATGTTCCAAGATCTACTGATAATGGTACTGATAATAGAGAGCAATGATAATGAGAAATTTAAAAATAAAGAGAGGTATTAGACTTACATCGGTACTCACAACAGAATGTTGTCATAAGTCAAAGACATATATTGGGCATAAACTATATATTTCAATATACACAGAATGATCATGACATCCTTTCTTTAAATTTTATCAATCAGGAACTTCTCTATACTACTTTTTAAAAGATCTTTTAAAAGACCAGTATGTTAAACTGACAAGTCACAGTTCTACATAATCACTACTTGTAACGCCTTTACTTGCTCTGCTTCCCAGAACCCCCTCTACTCCTCTCCCCTTATTTGTATTGTGCTCTCAGCAATACTCACAGATGCAGTGAGGTAGTACAGTTTGGTGAGATAATGGTGGAAAATTATGCTTGAAAAACAATTAATCTACACTTGCAAAGAACAAAAGGTAACAGAAATAAAAGTATATTGAAAATTAGAAGCCTGTTGAACATAGACGCTAAATGTACAGAATTTGAATGTTATTTTCTACAGTGAAAAAGTCAGACCTATTCATTCTTCACAGCTAGACTGAGAGAACAGTACCCAAAGAAGCCTTCCCTAAACTTTTAAAGGAGATAATGGAAAAGAACTATAGTTTTGCCCAACTTTCTCCAAATGAAGAAAATGGGAATTAAGATGAAATGAGTTTGAACAATATTGAACATAAAGCACTTCAGTGTAAATAATAAGTTAAATATCTGGAAATTTCCACAACTACAGATTCCATGAATACCAAAAACTAATTAAGCTTTTCTCTTTGCAACTATATGAAAATCAATATAGCCTTTATTTTCAAATGACCAAAATGTTTTTTAGTCTACCAATAACCACATAAACTATACAGCAGTGTGAATATTATTTAAAAATAAGTACTTACACTAACTCAAGTGCAATACCACCATTCCCTACAATCATTATTCTTTTAGCTGTAGTGAGTTGTTTCTGAAATTCCTGTAGTAGAAAGAAAATGATGAGACAATTTTGTACTGGTGGGCAATATCAAACGAGAAGTGTCACTGATGACATTTATTTTATAAAGGGGTAACAAAATAAATCTCACTTTACCACTTTTGACTTTCCCAATTAACAATGTAAATGGTTCTCTTTGTGTTTCATCCCAATTTGCTTTCATTGCAATGCTTCTGATTTCCTTGCTTTACATAAAATATTTAAAAAAATGATGAGCTTGGATAAATTCATGGCCGTTCTTTTGACTCAATCAAAAGTAGAGAATAATCACACTGCTTTAAGAAGACATGTGAACAGCTACATTTCTTTTACTTTGTGCAGTTACCATTTCTATTGGAAGGATCCCAAATCTTTTTGCAATAATAAGTCGGCAATAATCACTGAAAATGACTACTGATTTTAAATTGCAAAGAAAAGAAAACGGAGGTTAATTTTAGCTGCCCTTCATTACAGGCAGTGGACAATTTAAGGAAACTTATAAAGAATGCTGGCTTGGAGATCAAAGAAGGGCATAAATTGCACTTTGGCATAAACTTACTAGCTATCACAATATAAGAAAATTACTTGATTTCTCAATCTGTCTACTATGTGTAAAGTGGGATTAGTAACTGTCACAGAGGATGATTGAGAGGAACCAATGAGTTCGTGACTGTAGAGGGGCTCTTGGGACCAGAGTCAGAAGCTCAATCTTGGTTGAACATTTTTGTAGGAATCAAATGCCTACTAGATAACCAAATACTTTCAATTTTCCTCTAAACTCTTATTAAGAAATAAATAGGCTGAAGAAAAACATTCTTGGTTTTCAATAACATAAAATATTTTATACATGTAAAATTGTCACCTCATGGGACCAAGCAAAAGCAACAATGTGCTTGAGGTAAGACGAGGCACTGTGACTAGGAATGAGGAAGAGCTTCTAGACTGTCGGCTAATATATCCTGAAGTAGTTTACCATAGGAAGGGGTATAAGGTTTCTCACCCACAAGTGCCTGCTGTCCATGTGACTTTTTCAGTTCTAGGATTCTATCCTCCTTTCCCTGCTGAGTAAGCTTTGTGTATGCTATGCTTTTGTCTTTCTGGAGAGAGATCACCACATTATTGGTGTTGCAGATCACACACCACCCCACCAAACAGTACTAACTGTCTACATGATGTGGGAAACCTGCTCGTCCAAAGAACACGGAGCCCAAGCATAAATACACTGCCAACTAAAAAAGAAACGGAAACTGGCAGTAACAGAACACTGTAAATACTTGAGAACAGTTCCTGGTTTATAGGCTGTGAAACAAAAACTTGTTTTCTTCTACAGCTTATGAATTAACATTGTTAGCAGAGCTCTTGATTTTAAATGTAGACCAGTCTAAGGACCCACTGTAGTGCCTCAATCTTCATGTTCCCTTCCTATCAATGAGAACCTCACAATGTTACCTGAGCACTGTCTGTATCACGGATTCCCACGACATACGGATTTCCTTCACAGACCAATTTTGGTTTCGCTCCAGCACATAGGCAGAGCTGCTTATATATATACTGGCCACCATCTTCTGTTAAAATGCACTGGAAAACACATAGCAATGAAGGGGTAAAGACATAGTTACTATCTCACTTGAAATAAAAACTCAAAAAGCAAACAATGTACTAAAGCTGCCTCTTGGTGGCACTCTCAATATTTGCTTCAGTAATTTCAAAAGCCAACCAGGAGGAGAATATATTCTGGAATCTTTAGTGATCCTAATCATGTCAGGGCCTGAATTCCTTTAGAATGTGATGCAATCTAGACTTTTCCTTCTTAGAAAACCTTATGATGTTTGGAGAGGCATACTGACACTAGTTTAGAAAGTAAAGCTTAATGATTAAAATTAAGCGTTCTGATCATATACACCTGGAGCAGGCTTTGATAAACAAGTCATTTCAATAGAAGCATTTTAAGAAGTTACTGGACAGAGCCACTAGGCTCCTTACTCTGATTCATTAAATCAGAAAACCCTCCTCTCTCACTACCATCTACTCCCAGCTATCTATCCCACAGGAAAGATCAGACCTGTACAAGAGGGTCTGGGAGGCTATATACCTTTACTAGAACAAAACACCTCACCTTTCTCCTGTGGATGAGCTGGAGGTTTGCTAGTTACTGTGAAATTCTTGGAACCAGACAGAAAGTAAAGCTATCTCTAATTCACTAAAAATGTAAATCCAGGATGAGACTGTGTCTCCAGGCTGCAAACATTCATTTCCTGTGGACTAGTTTTCAATTGGTAACGAGCACTAATCCAAGTGGTCCAACACACAAAATTCCATCACAATTAATTTGTAAAATTAATTAAAATAGATACTACATGAATTATATTAACAGTAATAGTAACAGACCTGAATTTAAAATTATTAGGGGGTACCCCCCCAAAAAAAACCCAAACAAACAGAATTGAGCTGGGCTGAGTGCAGCTTTCGTAGTATGCATTTTTGCCCATTAGGTGAGCATTAAATAACTCACTCTGAGTTAGTGCACCCAGTGGCATCACTTGAGAAGGTTCTGTCTGGTTACAGTGAAAATTTTTTTGTAAAAGCAGCTTTGTTCAAATGTCATTTTTTGTGATGGCCAATTTAAGAGAACAGCGTGCAGCTGTTTGAAATTTGGTTTCCTACTCAGGAAAAATGTCACAGAAATCGTTGTGATGCTGAACACAGCTTACTAGGATAACACTATGGGAAAAACTCAAGTGTACTAGTGTTGAAAAGCTGAAATATCAAGAGATGACAAACCTCGTTCTGGATGTCTTTCAACTTCCTAAATGGACTAAAATGTTGACTTGCAGTGCATTTCCACTGCATAACAATATGCGACAAAAAGGCCTAATTTGTGGCAGATGGGGGTCTGATTTTGCCACCACAACAATGCAGCACTCATGCAGCCATCACAGTGTGCCATTTTGGGGCAATAAATAGCAGGACTCTCTTGCCCCAAGCACCTGACTTATCTGACCTTGCTCCACATAACTTCTCTTTGTTCTTGTGAATGAAGTGGGACATGAAAGGACAGTGATTTGATGATGTAGGAGAGGTGAAGAAAAAAAATGAGTGAGGTGCAGTGTGCCATACAAATAGATGAGTTTGAAAAATGTTTCCAAGAAATGTATTAAGTGTAATGAAGAGTACTTTGAAGGCCATAAGGTTGTTGTTGTTGTGTGTGTGTGTGTGTGTGTGTGTATAAATGTAAATACATAGTTTTGGGGGGGAAATGTTTTTGGGGGGGGGTACCCCTTGGTATGTTTTTCCTTTAGCAAAACAAAAGCAAATGAAAGAAAAGTCAATACTTTTTTCATCTTTTTCTCCTTTCATATAACTTGGCTTTAAATGCAGCATATATGTGTTTTCTTTCTTCCCCACCCCCCACTCCCCCCATATATGTGTTTTCTAAGGGAGAACTGATAAATCAAAATTGCCTGAGAAAACCATCCATATACTTTCCATTTGGGCTCCCTCTCGTCAAGATGACATCTGACAGCATGCGCACCTGTTCAATCTGTCTTGGCGGGGGTCCTCTATCATCCCTAGGCTTCTGTAACTCTCTCCTAAAGTGGTGGTTGCTCACTAGACACTCCCTTCAGGCGAGTTCATTCCCTACCTGCTGTGGGATGTATTTTCCTAAAACAAAAGCTATCACACTTGCCTCACTTAAATCTCTTAATGATTTCTCTATTAACTATAAATCCATTTCTTAGCATGAGCGAAAAAGTTCTTCAGGATTTTAAAAATGTATTTGTCAAAAAAGGAAAAAAAATGTATTTGTCCTGGTCAGTGTCCTCCACTTAACCACATCTCACACTGTCTGACATCCTCATATGTGCTTTTTCCCTCCTTGGAATACACAATCTTTTCTGTAATGTTCTCTTCCATGCAGAAACTCTGAATTCACCCATCTTTCGAAACCTGACTCAAATATTAATCCCTGGGTGAAGTCTTCCTAGGTCCCTAAGATCAGAGCTCTGATTACATTTCAATGACTAAGAGTGCCATGTTGCTAAAATTATGTTACGCATACATGTCTACTTACTCCCTATTTTAATTTGGTTCTAGTGAGGTTCCTGATGCAGGTACTTTATATTATTCATATATGATACCAGGATCCAACCCAAATGTTCAGATACACTATAAATATAAATGCTAATTTGAAATGTGAACCTTACCATGCTAAATTAAACTAATTATATGTAATGCTAATCAGTTCACAATAAAGTATAACTTTTCCCTGATAGTAATGAAAGTCTGTTACTAACGTCTCGTGTTAGGGGCTGAGATTGTGACGGTGGTGGTAGCCGTAATGGCAGAGGTAGCGGCAAAGACAGGCAGGCGAATCCTCACCACTAGTAAAGAATGCTGGGAAAGGTCACAAGGACAAAAACTCCTTTCTTACATGTTCTTTGCTCTTCAGCTGCTTCACTCCGGATTCAATCACCTTAATGTTAGAAAAGCGGGTTTCTAATAGGGTGCTCGGTTGTTCTTCAACATCAAATTCTTCTAATATTTTAGAAACCTGTATTTGATCAGAGATAAAGAGCATACTTTGAAAAAAGTAACCTTTCAAGAGTCTTAATAAAAATACTTCCGTTTGTTTTTATGCACTTCTACCTCATGTACATGCACGATAGAAAAGTTAGCTGTAACATTCTATACAGGAAAAAGAAAATTGGACTCCCTATGTTAAACCTGAACTTCTACTGCAAGTCACTGAGTCTTAGCTTGTTGACCTATAAAACTAAGGCCTGGTCTGCAAAATGAGGGCTGGAACTACTCATTTCCCCATATTTTGAGACTCTAATCAAGCAGCCTATTATTCTTAGCTCTCTATTTACCATAAAATGTATTGCGGTTTACTCTTTCTAAAACCGTAAACATCATCTTGGACTCATTTTTGCTATCCAGCTACAATTCTACTGTCAATTACTTATTGACGCGAACTCTTTAGTTCTTCCCTGTTTTCTTGTCCCTTAACAATTAACTTAAAAAAGCGAACCATTTACGTTCTCTAATCTCATGCCCAGGTTGCTCCTTGACCACTGTGTGGAAACCCTACCAAGTTCAAGGTCACTGTGAGTGCGATGGTCTCCACAGCCATGGGCTTGGTGTAGGTTTTGTTGATTTTCAATCTGTTCTGTTTGGGCCTAGCATTTCTCAAAAGTTAAAAAAAAAACTCTTGCAATTACTAAGGGCCCCAAAGAGGTGTTGTTTGTATAAGTGCTATTAATCTCTACTACACCAGTAATTAAAAGAGAATTAAAATTAAGAAAATTTAAATTATAAAAATATATTAAACACATATCTTTTTTTTGGGGGGGGCATCATTGTCCTCTGGTGGTTGTGGGAGCTACCCAGCCTTGCTCCTGGAGAGCTGCTGCTGGATTTGAACCGCCAAACCTGTGGGCTGCAGTCCCGCACTCAAACACTACACCACCGGGGCTCAGCCCTAAACACTTATCTTTTTTTTTTTGTGGGCATCACTGCCTCTGGTGATCGTGGGCACTACCCAGCCGCCGCTGGATTTGGACCGCCAAGCCTGCGGGCTGCAGTTCCGCACTCAACCACTTACGCCACCGGGGCTCAGCCCCTAAACACTTATCTTTTTAATGAGAAAAAATTTTATTTTCCAGAACAAAAATTCCTGTGAGAAGTTTTTCACTTTTAATCCACCCTCCTCTTTGGTGTCTGACTTAGCAGAAGAAAGCTATGCATCTCTTTCTGCATTCAAACTGTTTTCACATTCTGCTCCTGCATTCAAATTGTTGTCAAATGCTAGGGTTTTTTTTCCTGTTAAATATTTTACTGTACTTTAGGTGAAATTTAACACAATCATTAAGTTTTCTAGTCAATAATTCAGGCATGAATTATTCTTTGATATTGGTGCAATCACTAAACTAACTCAGCATTCTCCCTGTTTCCTCCCTGGGTTTCCTGTTTATAGTCGTCTGGTTTCCCCCCATTCCTTCCTGCCTTCTCATGTCTGTCTTTGGGCAAATTTTGCTCCTTTGGTTTTGTATATTTGCTTATTCCAAAAGGCACATTCCTTCAAGGGTGCTATTGTTTCTCTGACAGGCGGGCTATTATTTGGCTGAGAGGTGGCCTCTGGGAGTAGCTTCAGTTCCGCATTCAAAAGGGCAATATTCTTATGGGTCTTTCAGTTTCCATCAGACCAGTTTAAGTCTGCTCTTTTATGTTTTTATGAAGTTGAACATTGGGCTATATTTTCCTCCCATTCTAACCATAACATTCCATTGTATGCCTGGTCAGAATGCTCAGAAGCAGACTGACACCATTAAATTTTTCTCGTAGCAGGCTGGAGGGGGTTGTGGTTTATGCTGGGCCACTGGGCTTTTGGAATAATTGCTTCCTGGAGTATTTGATAGTCACACCTTTTGAGACCACAGGCACTCCCACTGAAGCTTTGTCTTTGCGCCCTATGTTATATTAATAGTCTAGATATCTCCCAAGCTGTGGGGCTTAGTTTTCAAGGCCAGTAATTCAGTTCTGTGAGATGCCTGATTCTATCTAAGGCACATCCACAATTGTGCCTGGTGTCCTATGTGAGTATACACACAGCACAAAAAACAAAAGGGACTTGAAAAATGGAGCCAAATGATAAAATTATAAAATAGCAACTTTCTCCATAGCCCCACCTTGTCCAAACACTCGTGTAAGCCTTTTAGTTCATCTCTAAAGAACTGAGGGGCCTAGGAATTTAACCATGTGAAAGAAATATGCTCTCCATAATTAAGAAACTTGCATTCCACAGTCAAGTTGTAAAGCAGAGATGCCTAGGCTTATGGTCATTTTACAATTTCCTCCAATACTTTCTCAAAACAATATCTCAACATCATTAATGATTTTCTAGAAATAGGTACTTTAGGATTAGTATCTTCTTGTCTGACCACTCCATAGAATCACTGCACTGAATTAAGTCTTGTGGAAAACATACCAACTATACATCTTTATTCCATGCATGCCCTTTTAGCATGTAATATACACTTTTTTTGTTATAGATTATTAGCCATACTTTTTTCTGATTCTCTCAATCCCATAATTTTACTATTCTTTGGTAATAAGATTTTATCGTACCAAGAGAAGTTCTAATGGGGCAACTTATTATATGGCATTAAATTACTCTTGGTTTAGGTGCTTACTACAGGAGGAAATTATATTTCAAAATCAGTGTATTTTACGGGAAAACTTGCTTTAAAAATTATGGAAATGTAGTATTAGGATAGCAGATGGGCATTGGACCTCCACTCAAGTACTTCCTCAGTGGAAGAACATTTTGCTCTAATAAATTGGCATTCTGTGATGTGCACCTTCCTGGCATGATCACTGAAAAAAAATGTGTGCATAAGCAAATGTGGTGAAGAAAGCTGCTGGTGCCTGGCTATCAAAAGATATAGCGTCTGGGGTCTTAAAGGCTTGAAAGTAAACAAGCGGCCATGCAACTCAGAAGCAACAAAGCCCACATGGAAGAAGCCCACCAGCTAGTGGGACTAAGAGGTGTCAAAGGGATCAATTATCACGTTTAAGGAACTAATAATCATAACATTATATGCTAACTTTCCTGATATCTCTGGCGACAAATATGTGCCATAAGCAAATGTGGTGAAGAAAGCTAAAGATGCAGTGTCTGGGGTCCTAAAGGCTTGAAAGTAAACAAGGGGTCATCTAGCACAGAAGCAAGCCCACATAGAAGAAGCACACCAGTCTGTGCAACCACGAGGTGTCAAAGGGATCTGGTATCAAGCATCAAAGACCTCAAAATTATATCATTATAAATGAGGGGGAGTTCAGATTGGGGCCCATCAAAAAGTGAAGCAACATCCTATTACAGAGGGGTTGCAGCAAGGAGATGAGCCAGTCAAGGTACAGTGTAGTAACAATGAAATGTGCAACTTTCCTCTGGTTCTCAAATGCTTCCTCCCATTCACTATCATGATCCCAATTCTACAAGACAGATCCAGCTATATCAGAGGATGTACACTGGAGTCAAAAACAAGGGGAATTTAAGATAGATGATCCCTCGGGACTAGTGGTAGGAGTGGTGATACTGGGAGGGTGGAGGGATGGTAGAATATAGAAAGGGGGAACTAATTTCAGGGATCTACATATGACCTCCTCTCTGGGGTGCGGACAAAAGGGGGGTGGGTGAAGGGACACATTGGACAGTGTATGATATGAAAAGGTAGTAACAATTTATAAATTATTCGGGGTTCATGGGGGAGGAGAAGGGGGGACGGGAAATATGGGGAGCTGGAATTTAAAAAAAATTAGAGGAAAGGGGGAAGGAGGAGCTTATACCAAGGGCTCAAGTAGAAAACATTTGGAAATGAATATGGCAACATATGTACAGATATGCTTAACACAAATGATGTATTGAGTGTTAGGGGAGCTCCCAATAAAATCTATATTTAAAAGAAAACAAAAAACTATGGAAATGGCCTGCACTGAAGTGTGGGAAGAAAAGATGAGAACTTAAATTTTACTTTATTTTTTAATTAAAGGTTACGTTGGGTTTGTAATTTTAACACAATACTGCATGTATAGAATCTTTAAAGTAATAAATACACATGTATTGGGAAATAAGCTTGGATTTTCTACAGATTGGTGCAACATAAAAAAATTTGGGAAACAATGCCCTGTGATACGATGGCCCAACTGATCTTATACACCTAATATCATGCAGACTATACATTCATGAACTAAAAGAATTCTGAGCTGCTTATTACACATCTGAAACATTATCTGAACTACAGGAAAATAAAGAAACAACGAAACTTTCCCTCTTTATCAGAAACATACAGACAAGCATACACGGTGTTTGTGTGGGTGTGCATGAGGGTGCTTCAAAAAGTTCGTGGAAAAATTTAATTCCACTTTTCCACAAACATTTTAACCCCCTTCACATATGTAAGTTGCAATATACTTTTATTCACAATAATCTTATGGAGAATTTCACGCTTTGGTTTTTAAAGTACTTATCACGAGAACACGCCACCTTAAACAATGAAACCACTACAATTACCCTTATTGATAAGCAAGTTATAGTAATAAAAATACAAAGTCATGTTTCTTACCTGTTTGAAATTTGTTACTGCTTTAATAACAGTTGAGGCTGTTATCAGGAGAATATCTTCAGATGGAAAGTGAGTAGCCAACTTATTAAAAAAAGAGAAAAAATATTATGAATGAACTTAGGTATTTTTTATATATGATATGGGGGTGGAATAGGGATAGTATAATTTCAATACTGTTATTAATCTCACAGCTGTAAAAACCTCATTGCCTTGATGCCGACTCAGCGACCGAGGAGGGTCTGCTGGTTTGCACTGCAGTCCAACTCGTAACCGCGATGCCAACAGAGCTCTAGTTGTTATTCACCTGGTGAACTCGAAACTCAGTTTCTCATCAGAAAGCCCCCCCCTTATCTCAAGTCTTTTTCATACTTACAGAGCTGGGGCAACACAAAATTCTGACATGGATAAAAGATTATGAATGTACTTATACTGAATTCTAAACCTACCCAATCCACTGAACAAAACTTGCCACACAGAGGGGTTTCAAGAAAACGCAGGTGCCATCAAGTAAACTGATGGTGCCCCTACAGGAGAGGGCAGAACTGCCCCCAGGAGTTTCTGAGGCTCCAGCTCTACGGGAGTAGGAAGCCCAGTCTTTCTTCTGAGAAGCGGCTGGTGGTTTTGAACTGCTGACCTTGCGGTTGGCAGCCCAACTTGTAACCACTATGCACCACAGTGCTCCTGGGTTACAAAAGTATCCTTGGAAAATTCATTTTCTTTCAATGCCATGTTTTCACAAACCCTTTTTTGTTTGTTTGTTTGGGCATCACTGCTCTCTGGTGGTGGGAGTAGGAGGCCCAGCCCCACTGCTGGAATTAAACCTTCATCCCAGTGGGTCGCAGTCCCGCGCACAACCACTACGCCCCCGGGGCTCAGCCCACGACCCTTTTTTATATAGAATATTTTACATACTAATTTAATTATGCAGAGTGAGAATAAACAACCCGCCCAATTAACAGTAAAATTAACCCCTATTTCTTAATTTTAAATATTTTGTTTAATTAAAAAAAATTTTTAATCTGTCATTGAAGGCAGAAATACAGTCAATTCTTAGTAAAATATCACTTAGACTCTTGGCATCATTCTCCCAAGTGCTTTTACTCCTATTCTGCCTCCTGCAAATACACTGCGAGCATATATTTTGGAAAGAGATTATATTAGTAATGGCTTTTACAAGAAACCAGGAGTTTGACTTGCTATAGTTTCTTTATTTCCCTCTAGTTGCAACCTCTTTTCCTCACTTTTAAAACATCTTGAAAACATTTTCTGATCTCAATATCCACTTCCTCTACTTCACCAACCTTCCTTACCTGGCTTTTACCTCTGTGGCAGTGACAGTTACAAGTTCAGCCACAGACGGAAAAGTCAAATCCCTCCAGAGGCCATGAGAAGGCGTGGTAGTCAACTTTTAAAAGACCACAGCTATTTAAAAAAAAACTACGGCGCGTACCACTATCCTGGACCATATGGCACTGTTAGGAGTCTGACTAGATTATGATAGCAACTGAGATTTGTTTTTTAATGGCCTCTAAAAATAAAAACTAGCCCTGGTGCCTGAATTACAAATCTGGCTGCTAACTGTACAGTCAGCAGTTCAAACCTACTCCGCAGGCGGCGTTCTACTCCCATTAGTATTTACGGGCTCAGAAAAGCGAGGCAGCAATTCTGCTTCGCCCTATTACAGGGTTGCTCTGAGACCGAACTGACCTGCCGGCAGGGGGTTGGTTGCTGTTGTCTGCATCACGAGAAGTGATTCTATTCATGAACTCTGTACACCCTAAACCCACTGGATTCTTCTCACAGCCATCTGAACTGCCTGTAATAGTGAGTTACCATTCTCTCCTATTTTTTTTCTCTTTGCCTGTTCTGTAATTCACCCCCCCTCTTTCTGTTCCCATTGCTAGATCAGGCTCAAAGGATCTTTAAATTACTGAAATCACTTTCAAATTTGTCTGCCAGTTGCATTTTTTAACCTGTTGCCCCCAACGCCAACACAATGTAACCTTTCGATTTTTTTTTTTTTTATTAATCATTTTGTGGGAGGCTCTTTAACAGGCCGTCATTCAGTTGTATCAAGCACATTTATACATATGTTGCCATCAACAAACATTTCCAAAACCATTTTTTTTCTACTTGAGTCCTTGGTACCAGCTCCTCTTTTTGGCCCTCCTTCACCAGCTCTAGTGAGTCCTTGATCGATTATATATTATTGCTGTTATTTCATGTCTTACATTGTCTGTTGTCTTCCTTCACTCACGTTTTGGTTATTCGTCCCCCCTGGGGGGAGGGCTGTATATCCAACTTTGTGATGGGTTCCCCTTTCTCTCCCCCGCAACCCCCCTACCTTCATGATATCACTACTCCCATTTCTGTTCCTGGGGTTTACCTGTCCTGAATTCTACATGCCAAGAGCTCTGTACCAATGTGTGTACTCCAGTATAGTCAGATTTGTAAGGTAGAAAGCATTCAGAAACTAGAGGAATGATGTGTGTTTCATCGGTTCTGTATAACACTGACTGGCTCATCTGTTCCTTAGAACCTTTCTGTGGGAAGAATACTCAATTGTCTACAGATGGGCTTTCGGTCTCCAGTCCAACCCACCTCATTCACATCAGTAAGTTTGCTTTGGATATTTTGATACATGATCCCATTGACACCATATGATCACAAAGGCTGGTGTATTTCTTCCAGGTGGGCTTATTTGCTTCCCTATTAGAAGGCTGCATGTTTAATTTCAAGCTTTTAAGGCCCCAGACGCTGTAACTTTTGATAGCTGGGCATCATCCACTTTCTTCACATTTGCTTATGCACTCATTTTATCTTCAGCAATTGTGTCTGGAAGGTGAGTACCAAGTTACTAGAACAAAGTGTTCTTGGGTTTATTAAGGCCTCGAGTGGAGGCCCAAAGTCCACCTGCTATCTTAATGCTCAGCATATAAATATATGTATACTATCCCTTTCACAACCAATTAATATATTTACATATGTACATGCCTTTAGCTATATCTCTATAGTTTTTGCATCTTACTTCTTTCCCGTTTTTCCTTTCACCTTCCTCCTGTCCCACTATCATGCTCATCTTCCATTTGGCTCTCAGTAATTCCTACTGCATACACCGCACTTGATCAGACTCCACCAAGCATTACACACCCTCCTTGCCATCAGGTTTAGATCTCGTTGTTCCTTTCTCCCTGAATTTGTTGGCTCCCTGCTCCCCCTCCTTGCCTCTTCTCCCACGGCTCTCTACCCCCATCTCCCCCTCATACCCCCAGTCCTGTTGTTTTCTCCTGGGGATTATTTGTCCCATCTTATATAGATAGATATAGAGTGAAAGAAAGAAAAAAATAAAACAAGAACAAAAGCAAAAAAACAATAAATAGTTGCAGATCTGTCTGCTGACCCTTATGAGTGTTTTCCAATTGGGTCTGATGAGGTGCCAAGCTGAGTTAGAAGCAAACTTTCAAGATTCAATGTAATTTTTCAAAGTTCTTCATTGATCACCTCACACAATTGCTTGAAATCATTTGACTACTTTTAGTCTCATGTACATTTCTAGCATGATTTACAAAACCCTTTATCACTGAATCTCTGCCCACCTTTCCAGCTTATTCACGGGTCACTTTTCCGAAGTACTGTTCCTTAAGCCTTGTTGCTCCCAGATGGTGCCACGCTTCACCAGGGATCACAGATACTTCTGTCTCCATGTGGAATGCTGTGTCCATACCTCCCCACCCCAGTCTCTCTGGAGAACTTCCACTCATTCTTCTACAGTGGGATAAAATGACACCTCCTTTAGAAAGTTTCCCCTAATCCACTCCATACTAATTCCACAAGTACCTAACATGGCACTGAACACTGAGAATGGTTTCTCTACTTCTATGCTTCACTGCAAGTCCCTAGTAAAGAGGTGCTAAATGCTGTCTCTCTTTGAGTACTCCG
>PVJH01020210.1:0-41094 GCA_004026705.1 Nesogale talazaci | reverse complement strand
CCCTCACTGCCATCAAGTCAATTCTCATTCATGATGACCCTAGGACAGAATAAGACTAGTTGCCCCTCTAGGTTTATGAGAATATAACCCTTTATTTTAATTAAAAAATTTAAGCTTTATTGGCACATAATTTATATAGCACACACTTTAATAGTTCAATCATTCAAATGTATAGAGGAGAATTGTAGAATCATTACGATATCAATTTTAAAACACACACACATACCCCTTGGTTAAATCACCTTTAAAATGACTTGCCCCATCACAGTCAGTTCTAGTTCTCCCTCTACCCTCCCATCTTCATTTCCCTCTCCTGAAATCCCCCTTCCAGCTCTCGCACCCACTCCCACCCATGCGTCCCCGAGCCGCCTCTGCATCCATAATTATTGCCATGCACCCACTCTTCCTGCGGGTCACTAATGGGGAAACCCACAGAAACAATGAAAACCAAATTCAAAATAAGGTGATAAGGATAAAATAATAATGATATTGAGACCAAGATACAAGTATAGAGTAAGAAGAGAAAGAGACTTCATCAGCGCTTCAAAAGGCAGGGAAGAAACTTCTGTCACGGAACAAGTAAAGGATACCTGTACCCAGAACCAACCCAGGCCGGTTCAATAGAGAGGACCTCTGCCAGGTATGGAGTTTGATTGTTTGATTCAGCATATTCAAGGTTACCATGGTCTCGGCCTGACAGCAAGGCCGTTCAAGAGTCTTGTCTGTGACTGGAGGGTACCTGCCAGGGGCTCAGTGTGACTAGCTACTCTGCAGAAGGTTTGTGGCTCCCACTGTCCTCCTTCTACAACTTGGGTGTTCATCATTTTAGCTCTGATACTTTCCCTTTCACCGTCTTTGATGTTTTTTCATTGACATCTTTTGATCACACACGCAGGTGGGCTTCTTCTGTGTGGACGCAGTTGACTCCTCGTTTAGATGGCTGCTTGTTTAAATACAAGCCTCGAAGACCCCAGATGCTATTCTGACTGATAGCCTGGCACCACTTACTTCCTTCACCGCACTTTGCTGTAGCACCCTGATCCTGTCATGCAGGTGAGTGCCCTCGAGCAGGGGACTATGACTCTGATGGGAGCAGAAAGTCTCACCTTTGTCGCAAGGAGCAGCTGGTGGTTTTAAACTGCCTGTCTTCCAGTTAGCAGCCCAAACACAAGTCTTTCTGTGGTTTGACAGCCCAATCAGGTCTACGTTGCAAGGGCCCACAGTCAAACACGCGGTCCGCCTAGCCAACGAGACTATGTTCCGCCCTGCCCCGTTCAGTCCTCCACGACTGACAGAAAACTGCACCCTAAAAGCCCAGCTTCTGTTTGTGGCGTTTTAAAAAACTAATTTGCTAGCATTAACTCCTAGCCTGCTAATGTGGGGGCAGATCAAAGTCTGGGCTCAAAGGGCCTGGGCTGGAATCCGGATGCTGTCCCCCCCGGGCCTCAGGAGCTGCTATCTCGGAGCCTGGAACCTCGGTGGGAGGAAGTTGCAGAAGACCTTTCTTGCCCCAGTCTAGAGGGTTTCCAAACTCACACCAAGATCCTCATCAGGGACAGGTCCCCAGGGGGGATCGCAACCTCCCAGAAAGCATTGTTCTTCATAGACCTATTGTTTCCATAATACAAACTGCAAAGAGGGTGCAGCCTACCATCTTCCAGACTGGTGGTGTGGAGTGGAAGACAGAGTGGGAACATGTCACAGGCCAGTGGGAGCTTTTCCAGGTTTGCATTTTGTTTTGTTTTTAACGACAGCGATAATGCTGATGTAAAGTGTCTGTCCGGTGTCACCTCCCCAGACGTTGAGCTTTTGAAGGAGAGGCTTTGAGGCCAAGCAAAAACCCTTTTTTAGCAAAGGCCCTGAGTCATTCATTAATTCTGAGGACAAAAAGATGGATGCTATCACATTCCAAGCATGCATCTAGTCAGAAGCCAGACCTCCGGCCACCTGCAGGAGCCCAGCAGACCCTCCCTGAGGGCTTTGCCTGCTCAAAATAGCTGTTCTAGCTTTGCTCACTGCATCCCCACCTTCTGCCCAGTTTGGTGGCATCCCTGTCCCCAGCCCTACCTGGAGCAGGCAAGGTCAAAGCTGCCCTCTGCAGCCCAGGTGTGTGACTGAGAAGAGAGTCCCCAGCACATACCGGGCAGTGGTAGAACTCTCGCTCACGCAGGAGGCCCCGATTCAAATCCCAGTTCAGGCAGCTCCCTGCAGCCACCACCTCTCTTGTCAGTGGAGGCTTATGGATCCCATGATTCATAAGGAACTGATTTCAGCAATTTCCCAACTAAGACTGACCAGGAAGAAAGGCCCAATGGGTCATCTCAGGAAGAGGAAATCCCCCTGAGGGGTTTGCCACGGTGTGTTCTTGGTGGAGGTCACAGAGGCAGGAGTCCTGCCCTTATTGCCTTGTTCCAGGGGTAACTTGGATGTGAGGCTCCAGGATCAGTTTGTTCCCAAAATGCAAAGAAATGTGAAACAGGATTTCAGTCCCTGGCACATGCTTGCTGCTTTGAATCAACAAACAGGCTGGTCATCTCCACAGCAGCAGGGTCATCCCTGTCTCAGTCCTTCCGCCTTCATGGGGCCTTGAAGTCCTCGACTCCGGGCCACGTGGGAGGCAAGTGAGCCCTGGCCAGGGGGGAGCTCTCACCTGGGCTGCTCTCCAGTGATCACATATACAACGTCAGTAAGCGCTTCCTGTGCTCATTGGGTTTGCTTCTTTTTGCTCCTCACAAAATCTCTGTAGGACAAGGAATTCTTCTTCCCAGGATCTCAGAGAGAAACGTGAAGTTGAGAGAGAGCAAGCAATCAGCTCAGCAGGGCTGGGCTACAAACCTACTGGGGGTCGATCCCCAAGGCTCCTTCAGACCCACTGTATGCCTCCAGTCAGCGGTTGTCAGCCCTGGTGTCTACACGATCATCTACGGAACTTTCCATCACACCAGCACCCAGACCTCACCCCAGGGTTCTGATTGCAGTGGTCATGGCTGGGGCCAGGCCTCAGCAGTTTGTGTTTTGTTTTGTTTGTACTGATGTTTATTTGTTTGGGGGGCAGGGGCATGATGCTTTCACTCTTCCCTGATTATTCTAAGATGCAGCCAGGATGAAGAAGCAAAGCCGAAGGACTCCCACTGTGAAACCTATCCAAACATGTGGAGAGACAGATATCCAGCCAGAGCATACGATTTACGATGGCATCAGAACGGGGTCCCCGTGCCAAAAGGGAACTCTGCTCCCCACTCTTCCATTGACCCTTAAATTTCCTTGGGTCTCTCTTTCTAATGGGATGAGTGCTGGTACTGCTGCCCGGTAAGTGGGGGTCTGCTCACTATCCGGTTGGTGGTTCCGCCCTATCAGCAGCCACTTCCAGGGCAGGAGACAGAGCTGTCTGCTGCCATCAAAATTTGCCATCTTGGAAATCCTCTGCTGGGAGTGGGCATGAACACTTGGTTTCCATGGCGATTGGTTATCCTGGTTATCCTTGTATCACCAATGGGAAGGGCACAGCTGATAACCACAGGATCGGTGTTTCAACTCCAACAGTGGCTCCATGGGAGAAAGGGGCAGTCGTCTGATGGGGTAAAGATGAACAACTTTGGAAACTCTGGGGGCAATTCTACTGTGTCCTGTGGGATTGCTCTGAGTGGAAGTCTACTCAAAGGCAGACATGTCCTGGTGCCCGTCTTCATGGGGATTCATTGTCCCCCCGAAAATAACAGGACGGGGCTCTTGGAAAGGGTTCTACCAGAGTGGACAACTCAGGATTAGGAAAAAACGATGGTAAAAGAGATAAGACAAACAATAATGATGATGATAACAACAACAAGTAATAGGAGAGCCAGCCAAAAAAGTATGGAGACAAGATCATAGAAAACCTTCTTAAACAAAAGATATCAAAATGTCAAAGGATTCATACCGAATTCTCCACCCAGGTCTGCTTTCCCCTCTCTCCTTCTTCCCTTGCTCGGGTCCATAATCAAGTGCTCGGGGAAGCAACGGTCAAGAAAGCCAATGATGTGGCAGTGAGCGAACCCGTTGTACACAGTCTCTCTAAAAGGCCGCACAGCCAAGATTTCACTTTGTGGACCAAGCTGTGCCTGACCCCAGCCGTGGCATCTTCAACCAGCTTCTCAGCACGCCACCGTTGAGCATGGAATAAAGAAGACCGAAGAAGAGCCGAAGCATTGGTGTCATGGACCAAAGGGACAAGGGCATCTGTCTTGGAAGAAGTTCAACCAGAAGGCTCCTTAGAAGCAAGGCTGGGTGTGATTTGGACATGTTCTCAGGAGAGATCGGTCCTGACAACTAAAGGTCATCATGGCAGCTTATGTAGACAGTCAATGAGAAAGAGGCTGGCGCCCTTCAAGGAGATGGAGTGGCAGAGAGGCTGCGACAATGGGCCCTGACATCGCTGTGAGGAGGGCACTGGACCAGGCAGGGTTTCCCTCTGTTGTGCATAGGGTTATTACAGAGTCAGAACCGAACCGACCCCACCAAGCAATTCTTCCCTGAAGAGTTCGACACGCTTGAATTTTCACTAGGCCAAATGATAATTTGGGTACCCTCCAGGGACTCAAATCCTTTCCAATGTGCTTTGAGTTTGGGGAACACACAGAAATAGGGGTGTTAGGGGGCAAGATCAGGATGACAGGGTAGATGTGGTAAGGTTTCTCAAGGAAACTTTGGAAGGACAGCCCCCACCATCCTAGAAGAATGAGCAGCTGCATTAATTATGGTGATGGGGGGGAAATTCCTCAGTGCAAATTTCCTGGCCTTTTTCTTACCAATGTAGCTTTCACTTTTCTTCAGCTTCTTCAACAGAAGCCTCTGTGACCATCCGCCGTCCTTGGAGAAAATCTGTCAAGATTCGCCCTTCGGAATTGCCAAGAAAAAAAAACAATTACCATACGCTTCGGAGCTGGCCTGTCTCCTGGAATTTCATTTGTCCAGCAAAGCCCTCAGAAGCCCCTGTTTTCAGTAAGATCCTGTTTTCCACTGTTCTTTTCTTTCTTTCCTTTTTTTTTTGAAGGCACCACCCAGTGAGACCCAGGTAGGTATATTGCTGAGAAAGTTTGTCCACAGTCACCCACGCACCACAGACCTGTGTTTTAAGACATTTTGTTGGGAATGAGCGCCTGCATGTAGGAAGTAGAGGCGTTGGAGCAATAGTCCTTGTAAACTTACTCTCCTAAACCTTGAGTGCTCACAGTGCACCTGGCCCTAATCTAGGCAGGTGACAAGTCTCTGCCCACCTATGAGGTGGTCCACCTCCCTATTATTATAGATGAAGAAACTGAGGCACAGAGGAGAGGAAGAACTTGCCCAAAGACAGCCTGGCTCCTGAGTCCACTCCCTTCATTCTATCCGTTGGTGGTTTCCCGCAGCTGAGTCTGACCGTGGTCTGCCTACTTTGCTCAGATGTGTCTCTCTGGGGCATCCGGAGGATGACGTCAGCCCTCCTTGATGTGTCCTTGTGCAGCCCTCACTCACCCACCAGCTCCCCAGGCCTGCCCAGCCCCGGGTGGCCTCTACACCACCCATGAACAAGGTGGACCAGTCAGGGTCATAACGCCCAGAGTCTAGCTCCTAGGTGACTATCAATTCTGGCCAATCTTACTGAGCATTTTGACCAAAGGCCCAAAACATGGAGAAAGCATGTAAAATAGAATTCAGATGCTCCTGGAAGCCAGACTTACCAGATGCATCAAGTAAGCACCACTCCTGGCCCCCTGCACACACACACACACACACACACACACACACACACATATACATACACATATACATGTACATATGCTTGCACACATATATACATACACATACATACATGGACACACATACACATATATACAAACTCACATGTATACATACACACAAGTGCATACACATATATTCATATGCACATATATATGCACACACATGTACATACATACATACACACACATATACTTTAACTTTGAACTGAAACTATCCCATGACGGTTAGTACAGTTCATGACGACCATTTGCCATGAGCATGGTCATCTTTTAAAGCATGATTCAGATGAGATCACATGGTGAACGGTCCCCCTAAACAGGACTCCCAGTGGCACAACAGTGAAGCGCTCAGCTGCTCACCAAAGCTGGCAATTTGAACCCTCCCGGCTGCTCTGCCGCAAAAATAAATGGGGACCCGCTTCCATAAACATGACAAGCTGGATGAGAAGGTGGAGTGGGAGGAAAGATAGGAGCAACTCACAACATCTTACACCCCCCACATACTGGTCAGATCGAACCAGTGGGACCCTTGAGACTGGGTCCCCCACCCTCCACCCCTCACCCTTCCAGCCAAGAAAGACGTTCACCGGCCTGACTCCTTTACCAGCTGGACGACAGACAGGACTCTGAGAGGTACCGACCGTGGCACTAGTGAGGCACACAGGCCTTCGAACAACCCTCCAGTGGAGGTCACAAGGGCAGCGTGTCCTTAAGGACAACACTCCAAAGGGGTACAAAAGGGGACAACAGGAAGTGGGAAGTGCAGTGAGGATGTGGGTTATGTGACGCGTCAGTAGGGGGTTGCTCTCTGAGAGATGAAGCGGATCAGATCGTGTGGGAACCGCAGAACGGAAAGCGAGTCTGCTCTGTTCACGGTCAAACGTCGTTTGCTTTTCATTCACAGCCAGGGAGACCCTGCGGGGCAGCTCCATGCTGTCGGAGGGGCCACCAGGGATCAGAACCAGCCAGGTGGCACCTAAAGGCGGCGCCATCACACAGACAGGCACGTGGAGGGGCAGAGCCCAAGGGAAACAGCCTGGGAGGGACAGAGAAGAGTGACGCGATGTGGCACACGTCATGTGGCCTTTGTCACGGATTGCACATGTGGAAGCTATTAAAGGGGCATGTGCTTTGTTTGTCGTGTATACTTTCACCAACATCATCATCATCATCATCATGGAACATGAGCTAAAACCATTTTAGTCACTACTTTTCTTCTTTGAACTAAAGTTGACTTCTTTTCAAGGGATCCCCACATCTTCAAAGGCTCTGAGAAGTCCCGCAATGGTGTTTTGTACCGGAGGGTTCTGGAGCTAGAATAATCACTGGAATGGATGGCGTGAGTGCTCCCAATTCTGCACCCTCCCCGTGTGTCTGTGAGCTTCACCATGGCGCTGTAGTTCATCCCACTAGGGAGGAGTAATTTTTCCTGACCTGCAGAGCCAGGACTTGGCTATGGGGCTTACTCTGGTTCATGGAGGTTAGTGGACATGATGCCCAAAGAGGCTTGAGACGCGGTCCGCAGGTGAGTGTGCCCTCTGTGTCTTGAGGAGAGCATGCTATCATTCCACGAGGGAAGACTGGGTCACAAAGCCACCCAAAGGACCCCAGAGGTCTGTGAGCACAGCAAGTCTTTTATCCCCCGAGTCTCAGGTTGGTGTGTTACTCACGAGATTGGAGCAACAGGTAACTGGCATACCTACCACACCACCACTCTTGAATTGACATCCACCACGTGTTTAGTTTACTGAATATTTCAGAAGGTCTTCTTCAGGGACCTCTGGGACAAGTTCCATTTTCTCCATGTGTCCATTCCTTCCTTAGCCTCACTCACCACAGGGGAGCATCACCCCTGGTTTTCTGCATCATGTAGATGGTTCATCTCCCTGCTCAGATTATAGTCTTCTTGAAGATAGGAACTCAACACCATCAACCTCTACCTCCGAATCCCAGCAAAGAGCCCAACATGACATATGTGCTCAATCCATGTTGGCTCATTGAAGAGAAAGGAGAGCGGTGACCTTGTGATTCTTGCCACTGTCCATGCCCTTGTCTTCGCTCAGGAACTTGAACAAGAAGGTCTATACACAACCTTCCCACATGAACGGCCCTGCAATAAAGCATCAACTTTATTGCTTTATCAAGTTTATCAACTTTGGGAGCCAGCGCCAAGCTCTGTGCCAGCCTCCACAGGTCCACTCTGGACTTCTGGTCTCCCTGCATCTATTCGATTGCATCCCGTTTCCTGTGCTCTTATGAAGTGCTGAGTGGTGTGGAGACAACAAAGATGGGCAGGCCCATTCTCCACACTGGGGCGGCTCAGAGGAGCTTCCGGGCTTGTTGGCAATGAAATCTGAGGCTCCATGTTTTCAGAGAGAGAGACAGAGGGAAGGATCAGTCACCCAGGGTGATGGTGAAGGAGACATGGTCAGCTTTGATTGTGGGTCTTCTAAATCCCTGCCTACTGCTCTTTTCTTCCTCCTTCAACACAAACGGTACAAGCATCCTTCCATTCCCTCACTGAGCTTCTAAATATTTACAGTTAGTTTCTCCCCTCCAGGCAACTCTCATAGTTTCTCAAGCAAATTTGGGGACTCTCTAGAGGGGGCCAGGCTCCTGTCAGTTGAGCAATATCCTTTCACACCCTCTAGTGGTTAGAGGGCAATCTGGCATTCTGGAGAAGAAGCCGGCGGACTCTCCTGGGTCCATGAAGCCAGCCTGACAGGCTACAGATAGTCCTCAGAGAAAACAATCTGGCAATAAGCGTCAAAGGCCATAAACACAAAGGCCATAAACACAAGCCTTCCACTTCGGAGTGCTCATCGGAGACGATAATCCAAAATCAGGGCCAGAGTCTGTGAGCTCAATGATGCTCACTGCCTCGTGACTGATGATAGCTAAAATCTGAACATATCCCCAGTGACCAAAAAGGCAGGGGAATGGAGAGGCAAATGATGGCACACCCATACTCAAAAATTAAGATGGTCAGGTCACTTGAAATGACGACATAGTAGCTGGAATATGGATTTTGCCATCAAAGCGACCCAGCCTGTCACCATCCCCTTCCAGCTGGTTAGCCTTAATCAACTGCTTACCCTCTCATAGCCTTGGTTCCCTGATCTGTAAAATGGAAAGAAGGCCCCCCCACACACACACCATTTTATTGATGGAAACCCTGATAGGAGAGAGTGCATAGACCAGCATTTCTCAGCCTATGGGTCTCAACCTCTTTGGGGATTGAACAACCGTTTCGCAGGAGTTGCCTGATTCATAACAGTAGCAAAATGACAGCCACGAAGTAGCAAAGACAATCATTTTATGGTGGGGGGCAGGTCAACACAACATGAGGAACCGTATAAAAAGGTTGCGGCATTTAGGAGGTTGAGAGCCCCTGGCCCCAGGTCTATCAACCACAGGTAGGCAAGAAGGAGCATTCTTGTTCCTCCTCTTTCTCTTAAAAGCATGCGTGTGTTACATAAGGACACTGCCTCAACAGCAAGTTTAACAAAATCCATCCATAAAAGGCAGCACACGAAACTGCATGTCCCCTATCATTGCAAGCAGGGACAAGAGGGAGCCACGCTCTGAAGGACCGATCGTAAATCCCGACAGTGGTGGTGGGTCTTCGTCCTTTTGTCAGCAGTGTTTGGAGAGGGATGTGCTCAGGACCGAGGATGCACGGAGGTGCAAAGGTGGAGCAGCCTCCGGGGCGCTCACAGCCCACCACATGGACCCGTAAAGTCAACCAGCAAGAGAGACCAAGGGAAGGGCTGGACGGTGAACTCAGAAGAGACGGCCTGCCAGAAGTGGTGCCCGCCCTGGCTGGCTCTTGCTCTCTCCCAATTCACATACCACACGATGTCTGTGTTCAGTCAGGTGAAGAAGAGGTGCACCATCATCGCCACAATCGATTTCAGAACGGTTTCTTCTTTCTCGTACTAGCTGTGGGCTTCCCTTTTCCCCACCCCCTCGGTAATTATTAATCCAGTCACTGTCTTGAGAGCTTTGACTCTCCTGGATTTTCTATACGCGCAATCATACAAAATACTGGTAGGAAACAAAGAAATAAAAAACAAGCACACACATACACACACAAATCAATGACCAAACAAAACAGAGAAAATCCTGAATCGAAAAGGAAGTGGAACATGCTAAAAACTGAGACAACTTGAAAAGGGGTCAAAGGCCAATCAAATCATAAGTTAATCTAACTGCATCTGCCATCATCCACTCAACAACGCTCTCTGGCTGATAGGAAGGCCATTGGCATGACTGGACTTTGGTCAGAGGGGAGTCACCTTGTGGGAACCTGGCAAGTGGACTTGGGGCATTTCACTGTCATCCATAGTCTTCTGCAAGCTGGGTGTCCAGAATTTAAGTTCTGAATTTAAGTCCTTCAGATTAGGATTTTATTATTTCCAACCTTTGGCTCCCACAGGCCGGTGTGCTTCTTCCAGGTACACTGAGTTGGTGTCTCATTTAGATGGCTGCTTGCCTTAAGACAATCCTTAAGACTACAGATTCTAGTCACTCTGACAGCCTGGCGCCATCTGGTTTCTGCACTCCATTGACTGTAGGAACCATATCTTGAAGGATCTCTCCGTGAGGACGAGTATGGAGTCAGGCCTTGTAGTAAAAAAAATTAATCATTCTTCTCTTAGAGCTAAAATTTGAGTGCAAGCCCAAGAACCATTCCTAGATCTGTGATTTACAGGTCTCTCTGGCTCACATTAGAAACATCATTATCATTTTATGATACAGAACATTATCAATCACCCTCCTGGGGCAGAAGGTCATGCTGTTGGTTTATTGATCGACTCTTGCTGTTACTGTTGTTAGCCCTCATCGAAGCCGTTCTGATTCACAGGGACCCTACGTCCAACAGAAACACACACTGCCCAGGCCTGCGCCATCCTCCCCATTGTTCCTATGCTTGCGCCCGTCGCTGCATCCAAGGTGTCCATCCAGCTACTTGAGGACCTTCCTCCCTTTCACAGCCCTCTCCTGTACCAAGCGGGATGCCCCCTTCCAGGAGCTGGCTTCTTCTGACATGTCTTAAGTACATAAGACGAAGACTGCCCATCTTTGCTCTGGCCACACTTCTCCCAAGACAGAATGGTTTGCACAGCCATTCCGCTTTCCATTCCACAACCCTTACACACATTGTTCTTTTCATGCTGGTTGCTCCCCTTCATTTATCTCGTTTCCCTGCTCTCCCCCCACCCACGTCTGACGTTCTCATCTTTATTTGAAGGTAATTGTTGATCATTTGTTCTAAGACAGGCGGTGCTGTAAAGGCACGCCGGGCTTCTGGGTGATATTTCTCATATTTTTGAGCCAATTTGTTATTCACTACGACGTGCCCTCAAAGGTTAGCTTTGGTTTGAGGTTTGAAGAGTGTCCCAGGGCAATAGTCTCAGGGAGTCCTCCAGTCTCAAACAGTCCAGTAGGTCTGGGGTTTGAGGTTTGGGTGGAGTTTTGTTTTGTTTTTCAAGGAATTTGAGGTTGAGTTAAACATTTTTATTCTATTTTCTCAGGGTTCCTCTGTTATGATCCTGATTAAAAGGGTCTCCAAATTCAAAAAATCCCTGCCCCAAGGCAATTCTGATTCCTATTGAGCCTGAAAGACAGACTGGAACCGCCCGGTGGGTTTCTGAGTCTGATCCTCTTGTCAGGAGTAGAAATCCTCATCTTTCTTCCTGGGAGTCATGGGCTTTGAACTGCTGACCGGGACGTAGACCGCGAAGCAAGTCACCACAAGACCATCATGGTGAGCAGTGGCCTAAGTTGACTCTTAGAACCTGGTACAGTTTCCCTAAGAGGAATGGCATTTTATTGGGGGGAAGTGACATTTCATGACAGTCTCCCAGCTTCATACCAAGTCATGTATTTAGGAGAAGTGGTTGGGTCGAGAGGGGAGTTGAGGGGAGGTCAGTGGACACTAAGAGTATTAGCTCTTGCTGCACCCCACTCCCAGCATTGAGAAGGGCCCAGCATCAAAGAGACAGAGCTGGCAGAATGTCACATGAGAACCACAAAAATCGCTTCTTAATTCTTCGCTACTTAAAATTTTCGAGAGAGCTTCACAAGCACCAACCAAGGTTTTATGGGATTGATGATGCCTGCCTTTCTCCTGCCTTAGAAATAAGGGGAGAAACCCTGGGAACTTCTCTGACACTGAACTAGGTGTAACAGTGTTTATAATGTCTCCAGTCTAGAAAGCACTAGGACCATGAAGGTAGGAAGCATTGCTCTGGCTAGCTTCCTCTGTAGACTCTCTCCAGGTTGAGATGTAGTGATGACAGGAGAATCACAGACGGGGCTGTATTCTTCTAGTCTATTTGATCTGTAGGTTTCCCAATCACAAGGGGGAAGACCAAGGCTATCTGGCATCCCTAGAAAATCTGGTATTGTAGCTATCAGTCTCCCTACTCGGACAGCTCTTCCTGCCCACCTTGGAGAAAGTAGAGTTATGACTGCTAAACAACACTTCAGCAAACCTGCTGGCTGTCTTAGTCATCTTGTGCTGCTCAACAGGACCACAAAGGGTTGGTGCTCATGAACAGGACTTTATCTTCTCACAGTTTCTAATTAGGTACCATTCAATCAGGTACCACCGTGGCAGCTAACATGTCAATCTCTCTCATCCAGGGTCTTTCTCTCTTTCTCTGACCCCAAAATTGACCAAGTATGATGCCCTCTTCCAGGGACTGGTCTCTCCTGATAACATGAAGTACACGAGAAGAAGTCTCGCCATTCTCAAGTCTACGGAATACAATGACTATACTTCCTCTGAAGCAGATTAGTTTGTTCTTTTGGTAGTCCATGGCACATTCGATAGGTGATGCCAACATCATTGTGAAAATACACCAACTGCTTGGCATTAGGAAATGAGAAAGCCAAATTCAGGGCCCCACCACCTGGGGCCGACTTTCTCGCCATGCAGTTCAACACCCACAGCCTTAGATGTTGCTCCTTGGAGATTTCCAGCTATTTTGTCTTTCGCTAGGTCTAGGATGTGCTCAGGGCATGGACTCTGGGTTTGAAGGACACCCTCCACTTCTGGCCCTTTTTTCTCAACGGCACCCCGGTACCTCTATCATCTGCATGATAAAACAATGCAGTCCATACCTCAGGGAAACTCTTCTTACAAAGCACCAGGGTTGCAGCCTGAGTAAGGATGGTGCATCTACCCCTGACCCCCTTACAGCTGATTGCGTACTGCCACCAGACCACATCATGGGGGTGATTACTTTATTATGTAACTGCCAAGTTACATCGTCAGGTAACTGCCAAACAACTGAGAACCAAGGTTCCGCCAAAAGAGATGATTCAGTCCATGATAAATGCCCAAAACAAGCTGGGAAGATTCGCTTCATGCTGAAGCTGGCTTGAAGACGGGAGGCTGGAGTTCTCCGGGAGTTCGCCGTCTGCCAGGGGATGCAGACTCTACATCGGCTGGGATCTCAGCAGCAACTGTCAGGTGAAGCATCAACCCAAGGCTCCTCTGTGTGGTTGGACTGGGCTTCCTGACAACATGGTGGCTGGGTTTCGAGCTTGAGCTTTCTTAAAAATTAAAATAAATCTAAAAACACCAAGGAGAAGTTATATTGCTTTCTATCATGTGGCCTCGGAAGTCACACACCATCCCTTCTGCGACAATCTGAAACCTGCCAAGATTCGAGGGGGGTGGGGGGGAGGGACATAGGCTACACCCTTGGGGATACTAAGTGTCTGTGACATTAAAAGACAAGCATTTTGGCTGAAGGATGCCACCATTTGGGATCCATACCATGTGCCACAGGGCCTGAATCCATTGGAATCGATGGGAAAGTATCTCTCTACAGCCCAAGAATAGTATTTCATGCTGGATTACAACACAGAGATGTCTTGAGGTCACTGGTTCATGAAGTGTGAGTTACTCTGATTTTCCTCCCTCTGAGCGGCTCCCTTCCCCAAGAATGTGCTCCAAGGGAACAAGCCCAGAAGTCTGCACATGACTAACTCTCCACCACACGGACCCAACACGCATCCACACATCAAGTTAGGGCGCCTCCTGTCTCCTGATGCTCACCTTCCCTTCCCCACATCCAGGGCAATGTCTCGGAAGCAAAGGATGATCATTGCTGAAGCAATAGCCCAGAGGTCTTAGTCCAAGGACTCATTTTCAAACACACACACCCAATGTAGGGAGCATAAGCCTGTTTCATGGAGACCCAAACAAAGAACAACCCTAGCAGACTGCCTACCTAGTCGGCCCTGGATGGACACCCAGCACCCAGGATTGAGTGAGCTGACTCTCAGGTGTGCACCACAGGCTCTGAGTGAGAAGAGAGAGTCTCTGCAGGAATGGTGACATAAAACCCTACTAATGGCTTTGGTGTAGATCACTCTGGAATCCAAAATTGGAAAGAAGTTTGTTGACACATGCAAGCAGAACCCACTCCCACCCCCCCACCCCCACCCCTTTTTTTTTCAAAAGCCCCAGCTGGCAACAATCCAAGATTTTAACAATAAAAGTTTTTTTAAAGCAGGAGTACTTCCTCACTCTCTGTCAAAACAATGTTTTTATTAAATGAACTTCCAGGTACAGTGAAGTGTTTCTTTATAGATTGGCAGCAACTGAGAGGCAGCAAAATTGGAAATAAAGAGTGGGCCCACCACAGTGGAAGAACCATCACAGACTAAGACACGCTTCTGACACAACAGTGCCCAGCTCTATGGAAGAGGGACTTGCTTCACACACATGCACATACACTCTGCATGACAAACTTGGAACCCACTCGTTGTCTGATGGGAAGTCTTCCCATGACGTCAGCCTGGGGCTGCCTTCCAGGCCTGAGGAGTAACGTGAACGACTGCACAAAGGCAACAAAACCGGGATGGCATGTTTATGAGATGTGGAGGAGACAGACAAGACTAGCGAAGAGGGTGTGTGTGTTGGAAAGCAGAAAATGAGGTTGGCAAGGCAGGGTGGGGCCATTTAAGCGGGCTCTGAGAGGCAGCCTGAGGTGTTTGAACTTGATTTGTTAGACAATAGGGAGCTAGGGAAGGTTTCCCTTCCATGTGGCATGATCCGAGCAGAGTTTTTAGGAAGGTTAATCTGGCAGGGGCATCTGAGGACAGGATGGAGACAGAGACAGCAGCGAGGAGATGGACCTAGCCATGGCACGGCAGGGAAGGAGGCTCTGAGCCAGGAAGAGGTGGTAGACTGTTTCCATCAGAAAGATTCTGCTAAAGAAAAATGAGATGGTATTCATCATGAGCTGTCCCATCTTCATGGGAGAGGCACTGCTGATGGGAACTATTTATTTAGTAGCATCTCTTCTGGGATCTTACATCCCTCTTTAACAACTTTTCCAGCTTCAGAAAAAAAAAAAACATACATGTTATTAGGCTGAGAGGTATGTATGGGTTAAGTCCAAGGGAGTTCAAAGTATCATCAAAATTAACTGGGAATTGTGATTTTTTTAAAAAGCATATCTATGGTTCCTTAAGGACTCCTGATGTCATAAAGAGTTAAGCATTGGGAAGTTAACCTCAAGGTTGACAGTTCAAACCCGGGAGCTGTTCTAGGGAAGAAAAATGAGGTTGTTCTGCTTCCCTAAAGCTTTAGAGCGTCAGAAACCCTGCGGACTCATTTCTCTCTCCTCTGGTGTTGCTATCAGTTAGAATTCACTCCGTAGCGATGAGTGTGGATTGTGTGTTTGTGTAATTGTTTGTTTCCTGGGTCCTCAGTCTATTTCAGTTTGAGTCCACTTCACCGAAACCTGTCCCCCAGGAGTGTCCTTGTATAATTTCAAATACCAGTGACTTCGCTTCCAGCACCATAATTGAGATGTTTCAACCAACGGATGTAGCGCTGGAAGCATTTGCTCATCTCTGCCAAGATATTTGGGACACAGTTACCTGGCGCACTGACTGGAGGAGATCCAGATACCTGTCTATTTCAAAGAAAGGTGATCCAACTGAATGTGTAGATTATTGAACACAACTGAAATTTTGCTGACTGTAACTCAGGAACAGTTGCCATAGTACATAGGCAGGGCACAGCCATATATTCAAGCTGGATTCAAGAGGACGTGGAATCAACAATATCATGACAGCTATCAACTGGACCTCGATTGACAGCAGAGAGAAACACACAGCTGTTTATTTGTGTTTTGTGGACTGTGCAAAGGCATGCGACTGTGTGGATCATCATCCTAAAATTATGGATAATATCGCAAAGAATGGGAATCCCAGAGCAGATAACTGTACTGAAGAGCCGATACACCATCCAAGTGGCGGTGCTCCAACAGAATGCATGGCTTAAAATCGGCAAGGCTGTGGGCAAGGGCCATACCTTTCACCATACTTTATTCTCCCTGCATGCGGAGCAAATCACCCAAAAGGCTGATGAGCTCAAAAGGCTGACCTTGTGGTTCACAGCCGAACCCATCACCCCAATGACATCAAGGCTCAAAAGAGCCGCAAGACTCCAGAGAAATGCCCTGGGATAAAGTGTATTTTCTTTTTACTTTATCCACAGCAATGTCTCATTCTTCATTCGCATCAGTAATTGATGCCTTTACTTGCCTTGTCTTGGTCAATTTTGTCAGTCTGCCTTAAAGTATTTTCAAACTAACTTAAAGGTACAGGGGGACAAACATGAAAAGAAAAGCCACGACAACAAGATCCAACTGATCTCCTTGGTTGAGAAGAAAAAACTTCAGACCAATTTTAAAACTCAAAAAGAAAAATGCTTAGCAAGTATAACAACTCTATACAAGTCAGCGTGGGAATGAGGAGGTCTGGGAAGCATGTGGAAATTCACAAGAGCGTCCTTGTCTCTAAGAACCCATGAGCTATAGGAGGACCTTGCGTGTTGGGCCACTTTTTCGGGGTAGTGTTCGTGCAATGATCTGATTCCTGCTTCTCTCTGCTCCTCTGGGTACCAGTCCCATCGTAGTGGTGTTGTGTGCTATTCAGGTGATTCTGACCCTTAGGGACAGAATCTGGAGGACAGAACAGAACTGTCCCATAGAGTTTCCTTGGCTGGAATCCTCCTAGAAGCAGATTAGCAGGTCTTCATGCTCAGAGAGTGGCTGTGGGATTGGAACAGGCAACTTTCTGTCAGGGGCTTATCCTTTGTGCCACCAGGTCTCCTCATGGCTCCACTACCCAGATTCAGTATCTATCTTAAATGTCCCCAAATTCTCACAGCTGTGCATTCCCTCACCTTTCCCAGAGTCCCTCGCAGTTAGATTGGAGCCCTGTAACGACTCTGGCATTGCTATGTAGGAGGAAGTGACATATGACACTTGCAAACCTAGCCATAGAGGCCCCGCTGTGGTCCTCCAGGCCGCAGAGATCATGACGACAGACAATGGCATGCCCGTGGCCCCAGTGAAGGCAGCCTGGACCCTGAGTCATCACCTTGCCCAGAGGAGCCCAAAGATTCTTGAAATACAGATTGGGATGTTGTTGAGATGGAAGGGTTAAATATCAGTGGAGTTCAAGTACTATAATTGGTGGGGGAGCAAAGGGGGCAGGGATTTATTATTAGGTACTATCCAATAAGTTCCGACTTTTAACAGCACTATGTACAAACCTACACCATCCCCCCAACTGGACTTATGTTTGAAACCATGGCTACAGTACCTATGTCAAGTCAGCTTGTCAGGGGTCTTCCTCTTTTTCACTGCCCTGTTACTTCACCAAGTATGATGTCCTTCCTTCTCCAGGGACTGATCTCTCCTGATACCATGTTCAAAGGAGTTGAGTCGATGTCTCCATATCTCTAAGGAGCATTCTGGCTGTACATCCAAGATAGATTTATTCATTCTTTTTTTTTGGGGGGGGAGGGAACTAACTTGTCACCACAGCTGAGTTTACTCTTTCCTGACACTCCCTTGTGATTCTGCAACAATCACAGAGAGGCAGCCATTGCTGAGGTAGGTGGCATCAAGGTATAGGAACATCAGGGTCCTTTGAGTGGCACCAGCTCAGGTGAAGAGCGGGACAGGCTGAGGCAGTACCTCGGAGCCATTTCCAGTTTACAAATTGCAGAAAGAGCCAGTCCTCTTCCCCCAGGGAGAACAAACTGCCTGCTTGTGGAGACAGGGAAAGAGAAGGGGTAACCACCCTCACTGTGTCCCTGCCGGTGATTTGCCTGTGGGGGTGTTTGACCGACAGGAGAACAGGATAACTTTTCACCTCCATCGGCTCTGTCATCTCCAGAACAGACTTCCAAAAATGCGGTCCCCTTTCTTCTTGAAAATCCAGACATCACACATGAGTACCAGTGTCGTTTTCTAGATGTATACATATCAGATATTATGTATATTCCAATCACATCAGAGTCAAAGAAAATGCTCTCTGCACTGTCTTCCCACTGATTCTACTCTATTTGGCCTGCATAACTCCTCAGAGCAGTCTGCATTCTTCCAGATTATTCTGAGTGTTCACATACACATCCATTCACATATATTGTCTGGGGTTTTCAGTATTCTTGTATCAGTCTGGGTAGGTTAGAGAAACAAATCCAGAGACACATTCATATGTGTATGAGAAAGAGCTTTATATACAAGAGCAGTTGAATATTGAGAAAACATCCCAATCCAGTCTAGATCAAGTCCTTAAGTCTGATATTAACCCAGATGTCTGATACCAATCTATAACGTCCTCTTCAGACTCACAAAACACATGCCATTCAACACAGGAAGATCACAGGCCAGTGGGTGGGAAGTCTTGTGCATTCAGTGGCATTGTAAGTACCTCAGTGCCAGAAGGACTCCCCATGGGGCTTCTCCAGTTCTAGAGGTCTGTCTCCATTAGCCTCTGTCCATGTGTCTTCTCCACAAGGAGTGAGCCTAGAAAGAGTATGTGTCTTCCCCTTCTAAGGAGGAAAAATACAGAAGTTCTCAGAATCTTCAGGAGAAAACCATGCCCACACAAAGGCCTCATTGGCTATGCTCCCACTGACAGACTAGACTTCACCCCTTCACTCTTAATCCTCTCAAGTCCCAATTGACATCGGATGATGTAACAACCACAATTCTCCAGCTTAGAACACAAATAGACCAGACAGTCATGTTGTTCTGCCCTCCTCTTTATGGACTTTTGTTTTCTAAGTTTGCTCTCTTCCAGCATCTGTTCAGCACCCTCGTGCCTCTTGATTACCAACGACCCATGTCATCATCCCCCACAGAGGAGCACATAGGGAGCTTGGAAGCCAAAAGGAGCATGCTGGAAAGGCTCTTTCTGGCCTCAGGTTTCTCTGAGGAAGGGTACCTGGGGGATGGAGGAGGGGAAGGGTTGTCTCGGGGTCAAAGAGCACATGGATTTCTAGGTGGCCCTCTGAGGAGGCACTGCCAACTTCTAGAGGCCCCTGGAGAAACTGGACACGTGTTTCTTTCATCGCTTCGCTTTCTTTCTGGTGAGTCTGGGTGACCTGGGTCTTTGTGAGGGGTCATTGTGTCAGCTGGGACTCAAACCCATCCCGTGTACAACAGAACCAAGCGGCTGGCCCATGAGGGCTTCCCAGTCAGCTCCCGTTTGCACCCACCCTTGTAGCTTCTGTGTAAATTCATCTCCCTCGGGGTCGTCCTCTTGGGTGACCCTCGGTTTCTCTGCACCCGGTGTCCCTTTTCAGGAAGCAACCGCCCCCCAATAATATGTTTAAAGAACATGCATCCAAGCCTGCTTATCCTTGCTGCTAAGGAGCACGCTGTTTGTTCCCGCACAGATTTGGCCCCCGGGGGGAAGCATTTCATGTGAAGACACACAGCACTGCGGTGACTTCCTCCAAGGCCGACTCGCGCCACCGCGTGCCAGCAGAGAAAGATGAACGTCCACAGGCCGCCAGCAGCTTGGCCTGAATAGAGCACGTGAGCTCTGAGCAAGGACCCTCGGGGGCAGATCTCTTTTCGTCTCAACAGAGGGTCTTTTTTTCTCCTGGTCGCCAACAGGGAACTCTAGCTCCCGCACACTGCTTGGCTCAGAGTCGCAAGGCCCAGATCAGACCACCCAGGAACGCTACGTGAAACGGCCTCTGAGCAGCCTGGCCTGTTGGGGGAAGGCGAGCGAGACACCCCCACCCCCACCACCCCCGGGAGCCATCGGGGAAAGTCATATTAGAGCAACATTTTTTTTCAATCACAAGGAAGGCCCGAAAGTTCCATGATGAGCAAGATGTCAACATTGTCAATGAAGCCTGAATCCCTGTGGGCTCCACCATGATCGGTGGAGTGCAGAGCAGCAGCCAGCTGTCACCCCACGCTGGGCTGGGCAGGGGGCCGTTTTCCCAGCCTCCTCCCTCTGCCATTCCAGCCTACGTGATGGGGGAGGACTCAGTTTCCTCATCTCTGAGCAACTGAGGATTAAAGAAAATACAAAGGATGTAAAGTAATGAGTTAGGGTGAGGTAATGAGTTTTCTTAGAAAGTGGGGGGGGGGGAACTTTTTTATTGTGATTTGGGTGAAGGCTTACAGAGCAGATCGTCCGCTTCACAGGCAACAATTCTGACAGTCTCTCTCGCAGCAAACTCCTCCGTGCAAAACCTCCCAAACCATCTCCTCCCTGCACTGCCGCTGCTTCTCCTCCTCCTCCTCTTCCTCCTCCTCCTCCTCCTCCTCCTCCTCCTCTTCCTTCTCCTCTTCCTCCTCCTCCTCCTCACCCAGCCTTTCCACACATGACCTTGGGCAAGCGCCACCCCCCTGATCGCAGGTCATTGGTGATTCTAAGGTGCGCATCCTCCGCCAGGGTTCCTGCGGCCCCTGTGGTTTGGCTGAAAACCAAGCTCCGTGGGTGAGTTTGGTTCCAGACCTAAAAGTGACTGGGGGGTCACGGTCTCGAGGGATCCTCTAGTCTCTATGCAAGCAGTGAGCCAGATCTCTGATGATTTCCTCCACTTTATCGGGACCTTTTCTTTCTTTTTTTTTTTTAATCGGGACCTTTTCACAGGATCCCTTTCACAGCAGTTGGTAGCTGTGCCCAGGTATCATAGCTCTGCTGGTCTCAGAGTCATGGAGATGGACATTCACCGGATCCATGAGTCCATTAGACAAACTATTAATTTCTACGAGTCTTCAATGCTCATCCCTCTTCTTTATTTCAAATAGGGAGACACCCATAGTGTCCACCTTGGACGACTGCTCACTGGTTTTAAGGAACCCGGTCTCTACTTATTAAAGTAGGAGGGAGAGCCTTGTCGTTGTGGTTGCTGTTATGCCAACGGACTTTGGTGCCCCCCAGATTCTGGTCCTGAGCCCCCAGACCCAGTGGCCCTTTCCCTCAATGTGTTATGTCTCAGGAGATTTTGCCCTGACTTTGCCCCCATGTGCTCCAGCATATGCCTGCATTTACTTGCAGAAAAGGTAGAAACCCACCTATAAAGACCCTCTGTCAAATATATATGTCCACGTGTGTGTATACACATCCTCTCTCTATTACACCCATGCCTGTCCATGCGTCCACCTGTAGATCACCGTCACTTCTGGGTATGTAGATAAGCAGTATTTACATCTGTTGCCTTTAGCTCATCATTCCCCCACATCTTCTGCCTGCATCATTTCTCACCAACCTCCCTCTTGTCCCATGCCCTCCCCTGACGCATGTCTGGCCTCTACTCAGGGACTCTTTGTCCCTTCCCTCTCCTCCTTGGTAACCACACACACACAAAAAAAAAGTTGGTTGGTTTTTTGTTGTTGTGAGGTTTCTTGGTGTGAAAACACTTTCTTGACTTTGCACTGTAATAGTCTCCTGTAAGACGGACGCGTCCTTTTGTGATGGACGGAGTTCCCTCAGCATGATGTCCTCCAGGTTGATCTGTGTTAGCAGGTCTTTTAATATTGCCCGGGATTCTATCGTGTGTAGACATCAAAGTTTACCCGCTTTTCCAGCAGTGGGTTTTCAGTAAGAATCTACTACTGTCAGGACTCAGTGCGTCGGAGGCACAGCGGAGCGGCCCCCTGTGGGTGCCCGAGAGACTCACTGTTCACCTAGTCGGCAGCCCTGTCTCTCTCCGGCACAGATGCTGGTGACGTCGAACAGCCGAGCATGTGGGTCAGCCCAACACATTCCCCCTGCACCACCAGGGCTCCTTCCAGCCTGTCCGGGTGCTCATGCTATTACTAGACACCCCGGGTTGTGAGCGTGGGTTCCACCCTCATCCTTGGGCCTGGCTTGGTGGCTTAGCTTTTCCTTTGTCATCATTTTCCTTGCGGCCCTTTTCATTCGCAGACTCAAGCGTGTTGTGGGGGAGGGGGCCGGTGCTGACTTGAGACTGGTCTCTAGGAAAGGCATTTTTCTGCATCACCTCCATCCCTGGCCCAACACTGATACTCAGGTGTCCAGTGACGGGTCCAAGGTCTCGGGGCTAATCTAGTCCCTGGTCAAGCTAGGTTCATATGTGGTTCTTTGAGAGATGCCCCTATTCCAAAATTGACTTCCCTCTGGGCAGAGTTGATAGGAAAGAGGAGTCCCTTCTGAGAGCAGAGGCGCCCGCTCCTCTCCTACAGAGCCATGTGTTCCAATCAAAAGTATTCCTCCTCCCTCGGCCCAGACTTACGTCCTTCCAGGAAACCAAAGAACGGAGCCCTCTGTTGCTGAGTCGGTTCCGTCTCCCAGGGCACCTGTGCAGGGTCTCCACGTCTCCGTCCATCTCGGTGGGCGCAGACAGCCTCCCCCTTCTCCCACACAGTGGCTGGTGGGTTTAAACTGCTGACCTTGCCATGAGGAGCCGCCCATTGCTTATCCAACAGCACCAACATCTGTCTCTCTTGTCCCAGACACGTGCGATTCCCTCTCCTGAAGGTACCAGGTCTCTCCGTTGTTCTCCCCACCACCACCAGGTGCTGTCCACACACACACCCTGCTTGGTGGACATCAAGCAGTTCTACGACCTTCACCCTGGCTGGCACACGGGAGGAAGGAGGGAGGGGGATGCCAGGTACAGGAGAGTTGTCAGAAGCCTCCTGGCTCCTGTGATGCCAAGGGTTAAGCCGGGAGTGGCTTCTTACTGCAGGTCGAGGATCTGAAGCCCCAGGGCCCCACTGGAGTCTGCAGCTGGCTGCTCCCGCCACTGTGAAGGTCTGCAGTCTCAGAAACCTCGGAGCATTGCTGCTTTGTGCCATCGTGCCCCTGTAAGGCCATCTCCCCTCCACAGCACTGAGCTCACAGCTAGTTTCCTGAGTCCTGGACAGAGTACTTCTGAGCCCTCCAGGGACTCTGCTTTCAGCTCCACAGGGTCCAGCAGCCAGGTCAAGATGGTCAGACAGTGCTGGGGGTTAGGGGTGGAAAAGGAGAAGGGGCACCACACTGTTGTCACAGCCCACCCCACCTGTGCCCCCTCCCCCACCTCCTCCCAGTGTCACTTCCTGAACAGTGACGGCCATCGCTGGGAGAACCTCCCTGGCAGTCTCCATGAATTCACACATCACCTTCCTGTCACCACTTGGCAGGGCCAGGGGCCTGGGGAGAGTCAGAATCAATAACCTCATTTTCTCTCTCCCCCTACCCCTCACCACCCAAAGCCCAGAGCTTGAGCAGCCTAAATATCACACACACACACACACACACACACACCCCAGTCATTTGTCCAACTTGCCAGAAGATCTTGGAGTCGATATGCCCTCTAGTGGATTTAACAAAACAACAGAAAAGCGCCCACACACAGTCACACCCAAAGTTAACAACGCTCCATTAACCTGCCCAGTACACCAGACCCCAAGACCAGAGGCAGCCACTGCAGGAAGCCAGCCCCTCGGCCTGCTTCGCTTCACCATCCTCAGCCCCAGTCTCTGAGTCCTGGCAGGACCCGAACTTGGGAGTAGGGGCCCTGTGTGTGTATTGGGGGGGGGGGGGGGGGAGCACTGTCACTGTCATTTCTTGGGAGCACTCTCCCAGGCCATGGTCTGAGGGGCCCTGCTACAAGTGGGGACACTGCTTCTCATTCCCCTGTAGGGTCCCTGACGCTCATGATTCAGCTCTGGCCTCTCTGTTTCATCAATGGCCTCCTGATTGCTGCCACCACCACTACCCAGGCCCACCCTACCCTCTCGGTGTCACCCTCACCCTGCTTAGTGCTCACTCCCATCCCCTCACTTCACCCTGAACTGGTCTCTTTCCACCTGGTTCAGGCCTTCTCACCCAGGGCATCAAAGTGAAGTTGATCCCGGTGATTTGGGGCTGACAGCCACGTATGCTTTGTAAGATATTCGTAGCAACCTTGCCCTCCACTCCCCAGAGGCCAGCAGCATCCTTCTATTTGTGACAACTAAAAAACTTTGCCAAATGGGGAGGAGGGAGACTAGATGCCCACCCTCTCCCCATGCAGAACAGAGGATCTAGCTGTAGAACTTGTGTGGACTCGGGGAGTGAGGTCTGGGGTGCAGGAAGTGATGACTCTTTCCTGTCTCGGGGGCTAGCAGGCCCTTTCACCTTCTGAGTTCTCTGTGAAGAAGCAGTCTTCCAGGCAGACCAGTATGGGAAGCGGCTGTAGTCCACCTGCCAGGTAGGGTAAGGTGAGACACCTGAGTGTGAGGCTGGGAGTGTGAGAGTAAGGTAAAACACCCACTGCCCCGGAGTCAATTCCAACTCATCATGATCTTTGGGAGATCAGACAGCTTTATCTTTCTCCCTAGAAGGGGTAGGTGGAATTAGAACCACCAACGTTGTAGTTAACAGTCCAAAGTGTATCAGGCAGTGCCACCAGGGCTCTTGTGGAGAGAGGATACTCACTCTCCACTGTGGAGTTGAGGGTAACTCATAAGGACTTTGCAAGACAGAGCGCACCTGCCTCTGTGGGTTTCCGAGACTAGACATCCGTATGGGAGCAGACAGCCTCATCTATGTCCTCCACGGCAGCTGTTGAGCTTGAACTACTGGCCTGGGACACCAGAGCACCTAACAGACCCTTAACCTGTCTTATTTAACCTTGTCCTTGTTTGCATTGTTGACTACGATCAAGTCCATTTTTTATGCATGGTGACCTCATGGGACAGAACAGAGTTGCTCCAGAGGATTTTTTCAGGCTATAATCATTTTTGAATAGCTTTCTTGACATATAATTCACCTCTCATATAATTCATTGTCTCAGTATCTTAAAAAGAGTCATGCAGTCATCACCCTAGTCCAGTGTAGAACATTTTCTTCATTCTTGTGTTCATTATTATTAGCTTCTCATTTTCCCCAAACCTCTCCTGCCATACCCCAAAGGACAAATGTATCCAGATCTACATGTGGCCTCCTCCTTGGGATACGGACAATAGGGAAGTGGGTGAAGAGAGACATTGGATGGAGTAAGATATGACAAGATAATGATAACTTATAAATTTTTGAGGGTTTGTGGGGGAGGGGTAGAGGGGAGGGAGGGGAAACGTGAGGAGCTGATACCAGGGAAAGAAAATGTCTTGAGAATGATGATAGTAACGAATGCGCTTTGCATACAATGGGCGGGTGGGCGGGTGGGTGCATTGTGATGGGAGTTGTATGAGCCGCTAATAAAATGAATTTTTAAAATACCTAGTGTACCTACCCTGAGTTTCATATAGAGATAGTCATTGATTCTTTTAAACTCAGAAAATGAAATAATGGCAAACTAAAAAAACAGCAATGGCAACAGAATAAAAAGAGCCTCAATCCCAAAGAAAGCAGGCTGTGAGGAGAACTTGAACAAGCCAAAAATGGGCTAAAACGGAAAACAAATGGTGAGATGTTAAACTTTAGATGGCCAACACCCACAGTAATCCTCCCTCTAGTGCACTCTGTCTTGGGGAAAGCCTGGTCACAGCCTTGGTCCATGGACCGAGGAAACTCCATGGAGACAGCGCCCGTGGGGACTCTGTAATAGACGTGGCCTTTCCCTGTCATCCATAGACTGTCATCTCTACAGAAGCTGATCACCTGGTCTTTTCTCCCTCGGAGATGCCCACGGGCTCGAACCACCCACCTTTGAGTCAGCAGCGGGCGCTTAACTGTTCCAGGGTTCCTCTGTCACAGCCATCTGGAGGCCCCAGGAGGCACCAACTGGAGGGCGAAGCCCTTCACCACTTTCCTCCTGAGAAGAACTTTCATCGCTGCCACTGTATAGATGAGCAGAGGTCGGCTTAGGAAAGGCCTGACACCCAGGTCCATGTTGCCCTAGGACGCCCCTCAGTGTGTCACCAGAACATGAGACACACTGAGGGCAGGTATTCCCACAGGTGTGATGTCAGGCAGGCTCGGATCCACTTCCCTATTTTGCTTCAGGGCTGACCCCCCTGGGGCACTGGCCATGGGCGGTCCAGGGTCATTTTTTTCCTATTAACCCACTTACATTGCAGCCCTTTCTCTCCCACTCAACCTGGAGGGCAGGGACCCATGGTTTCTCTGGCATGTTCTAGAGCACCAGCACCTAGCTCCTCCTGAATGCCAGCCGCGCTCCGCTGGCAGACCAATGGGGATCCCAGGAGAGCACTGAGGACCCAGTGATTGGCCTCTGCACTGCAGGCCTGGGCCTTGATAGTCAGACCAAGCTGGGGGCCGGGCAGGCAGCAGGACGTGGAGGACAGAACCCTGAGTCAGCACCCAGGGCTCTGGCGGGGGTCCTCTGTGTGCTGAGTGACCATGGCCAAAGCCATCCCCTCTCTGGGTCTCATCAACCCCATCCGCCCACACAAAGCCACACACCTCCCTCTGAAAGTTCCCAGAGGGAAGACCAGCATTGGGGCTAACTCAAGTGCCTTCCCCTTGCCTCCCTGCTGCCCAGCCACCCGCCTCAGTAGTCTGGTGAGGCCGGCCGGCATCCCACGCCCAGTAACTGCTAATCTCCAGGTGGGCTTGGGATGTTAACCTTCCTCCATTTGGGACCTTTACTGGAAGCAGGTGTGAGCAGGAATGGGTCCTGAGCAGGCCTGAGAGGAAGGCTCACCTCCTCCCAAGCATGCCTCCTCCACAAGAGAGAAACCGCAGGCGGGGCGTGATTTAGCGTCCCGCTTGGCTCCAACGTAAACACACCAGCTTCCAGGGAAGAGAAGGCAGACGCCATTGTGAAGTTTCCAGACTTTCCAGCCAACTGCCTCTACTTGCCCCACGAAGCTGAGCCTCAGGGTGGGGCAAAAAGACTCAAGGAAAGAAAGAAGCAGGAGGCAGTGGGAGACCTGAAGGTGTGTTCGGGTTCTGGGAGCTGAGGGAACAAAAGTGACTTTAACTTCTCTGTTGTACACACTTTCACACCCAAGGCCTGAGTCCGGCGCACAAGAAGGCAGCTAAGAAACCAGGAAGTTATGGGTACAGGGATCCGTCTCCTCCAGCTAGAGAGTTAGAGACAAAGCCCCCCAGCACTCTACCTTCTGCCTCCCGCAAAGCCTCCCATCCAGGCTGGGTTCCACCATGGGCACCTCCACACGGAGACCGAGGCCCTACAACGGTGGAGGTGAGGAGTTCTGCTCGTGGCCACTGGATTGAAGGTCACCTGGCCTTGAACCTTGCCTCTTCCACTTGCCTTCCAGTATGAGCCAGGGTCCTCTCTAACATTCCGTCAATGGCCTGAGACAGTATAAGCCAGACACAGCATAGCCAAAGTTGGATTGGGGCCAGCTGTCTTCCCCAGCCCCTGCCAGGACACAGAAGGACCAGAGAGATGAACTTGATGAAGAGACAGAAGGAGGGGATTCAGTGGTCAAGAAGCCCCGATCATGGCCATATCCTATCCCAGAGGAAAGAAAGTTTTAACTCTAGAAATGGAGACAGGACGACGGGAATTACGTGAAGGGAAGAACACAGTGCTGGGGAACTCGAGACAGACAACATCAAAACAAAGGAGCGCTGGGCAACTTCGGGCAAGACCTGTCATTGACAAGACCAGATGATCATGAGCTCCTCCCATGCCCTGACAATGTCTTCCCTCCGTGTCTTTCATCCTGAGAAGGCCTGGGATTGTTTGAAGATGGCCCGAGAACTCTGGGAGCTGAGAAGGCAGACTCAGAGCCCACCTCTTACCCTCAGAGACCCCGATCTAGGGTCAGCGACAAAGGAATGAAACGGTGGCGAAGAGAATCCAGAAGCAAGAGCTGAACAACCCGCCCAGAGCATTTGTGCCACCTGGCTCCAAGCTGCCAGCACTGCCATGGCCACTGCCATCTGGACAGAGGGGGAGAGAAGTCCAGGAAGGCTATTCCTGGCGAGGAGATTCTCAGAACCATGCTGTAAAGTGATCCGGGCTCAGCCTTGGGTGGCAGGAGGTGAGCCAGCTCAAGATCAGGGAACATCGGAAAGCTGGTCCGTTCCATTTGGCCGGTAGCTCTAATCCCTACTAGGTGCATATGCGTGTGAATAAGGAAGACCCCCCAAAATCGATGTGTTTGAACCAAGCTGTTGGCAAAGAACACTGAAAGTACCATGGGCTGCCAAAGGAACAATTAAATCTCTCTTGAAAGAAGTACAGCCAGAATGTGTTTTTTTTTCCTAATCATTTTATTGGGGACTCATACAACTCTTAGCACAGTTTATCTATACATCCATTGTATGCAAGGCACATGTGTAACTTTCATGCCATCATCATTCTCAAAACATTTTCTTTTCACCTAAACCCCTGGTATTTTTTCCACTCCCTCCCCGCTGTCCCTTCCCTCATGAACCCTTGATAATTTATAAATTATTACTATTTTGTCTTGATGAATGCTGTCCGATGTCCTTTCACACACTTCCCTGCTGTCCATAGCCCAGGGAGGAGATTATATGTAGATCCTTGTCATCTGTTTACCCCTTCCACTCCACCCTCCCTCCATCCTCCTGGTGTCTCCATGTTCCTTACTGTTCCTAAAGGGATCATCTGTCCTGGATTCTCCATGTTTCCAGTTTCTATGTGTACCAGTGTACATCCTCTGGTCTAACCGGATTTGTAAGGTAGAATTCAGATCATGATAGTGGGAGGGAGGAAGCATTTTAAACCAAGAGGGAAGATGCATATTTCATCCTTGCTACACTGTGCACTAACTGGCTCATCTCCTCCCCATCACCCTTCTGTCAGGAGACGTCATTTCTCCTGCAGATGAATCTTGGGTTCCCCAATCTGTACTCCTTTATAATGATATAATTTTTAGTTCTTTGATGCCTGATACCTGATCCCTTTGATGCCTTGTGGCCCCACAGGCTAGTGTGCTTCCTCTGTGTGGACTTTGTTGCTTCTGAGCTAGTGGCCACTTGTTTACTTTCAAGCCTTTAAGACACCAGATGCTATCTCTTTTAATAGACGGGCACCATCAGCTTTCTTCACCACATTTACGTGTGCACCCGTTTGTCTTCATTGACCGTGTCGGGAATGCTCTTTCGATGCAAGGATGCTGAAGCTAGATCTCAAACACTTTAGACATGTTCTCAGGAGAGACCAGTCCCCGGAGAAGACCATGACGCTTGGTAAACGCGAGGAAGACCTTCGACAAGGTGGTTTGACACACTGGATGCAACAAGGGGCTCAAACAGAAGAATAGCTATGAAGATGGCCCAACACCAGGCATTGTGTGAGCTCTGTTGTACACCGGGTCGCTATGGGTCAGTGATGACTTGGTGGTGCCTAACAAGAACAGCAGCGAGGTGCATGGGTTGGGGGAGCTGCAGAAGGGAGCAAGCCTCCCATTTCTGCCCTCAGGGCCTCCCCTCCCAGTGAGAAACACCTGGTGTTCAAGTACCACGTTCTTTGCGACAAAAAGGGGGTCAGGCAAAACTCAGAGAGCATTGCACTGTGTTGCATGGTGTGGTATTGTACTGTACTGCATCATATTGTGCCTTACTCTAGTCTATTGCACTGTGTCATCTTCAATTCATTCTTCAAGCACCCAGTGTTCCCAAAGAAGCTGTCCGGTATCTTTCTTGAGACTCATAATTTGTCCAAGAAAGCTTAATCCTCATCTAACCTTGAGAGAAAGAGAGTCGTAGAATTAGACCAGTCCACTTTTCCAGCTGTCATATGACTATGGGAACTGGGTTCGGTATTCATGAGATGTCCTTGTTGGTCCAGGCCCTGCCTACATCACCAGGGTGCCCAGGTGGCCATCGGAATCCTTCCTTTGAGTTCCTACACCCTCCCGGCCAGCATTCCATGGAGCTGGCCCCTGTGCTGGGGAAATGGGGCTGAGCTAACTTCTTGCTGGCCAACTACGGGCTGTGCTGGAACAGTCACTTCAGGAGCCCTGGTAGTATAGTAGTTACTCATTAGCCCACTAACTGCAAGATCAGCAGTTCAAAACCACCAGCCCCTCTGAGGTGAAAGACAAGGCTTTCTATGCCCAAAGAGTCACAGTCTTCAAAACACACAGGCGCAGTTCTGCCCTCTCACTAGGAATCACAAGTGACTCAATAGCAGAACATTGCTATGGTTCTGGTTACTTCGAACTTAGGGACTATGAAAGATGGCCTGTTTCTGACTTCGAAGACCACACATATTGATCCTTCTCCCAGCCATCAGACCCATATACAAGGAGACCCAGCTTAACCCACCCCCTTGTCCTAAACAATAAATGTCCCCTTGCTGGTAGCACTGGTTACGGAGAACTTTCTACATAGTGATGGGCAGAACCAAGGTGGTCTAGAATCAGGGCAGACTGGCATCACTTGTAAATACCCTAGCCTCTACTTGAACAGGATTATGTCGCAAGACTAGATAACCTTGCAATTCTCAATGGGCCGCATCCCATGAACCATACTCCCACCCTCCACCTCTTAGCAGGCTCCCTCTGTCCTGCCCTACTCCCAACCCAGAGTCTCCAGCCCCAATTCTAAATCCAATTCAAATGTCACCTCTGCCACTGCCCTGGAAGAAGCCCAAGCACCCTAAGCTCCCTCAGTCATCTAGCCAAGTGAAAGTCCAAGCGGACGTGAACTTGTGCCTAGAGCCCAGCAGGAGCTCGTTAACAAATCTCGAAATGAACTCATCTCCCAGTGATCCTAGCCGCCTGGGCCCCACAGTGTGGTATGGTCTTTTCTGGGCACCACGCACCTACACTCTCTGGAGGATGCTTTTATGTAAGGCTCTGTCTTGTAGCTCTCCCAGGCCCTCCTACTGGGCCTTGGGCAAATGAATGAGAAGTTATTCTTGTAAACAGAAAGCCTGGCTCAACTTCCTTCCTTTGTGAGTTCCTAGCTCTCGGCCTCTGAGCCATTCACTTAATCCCTCCAAGCCTCAGCTTCCCGCCGGTGAAGCCGACATGACATCGCCAGCCTCCCAGGGTTCTCCTGAGGTCTGGCTAAAATCATGGCTGTGAATGTCTTTTGTAAACTCTAAAGAGCTTTTACAAATGTTAGCTGTCATTCTCAAGCATTTTGTAGCTGGTGCTTATACCAGTTACTGTGGTTGCAGAATAAATTACCCCCTAAATTCAGTGTCTTCAAACAATAACATTTATTTTGTTCACCCACCCACAGTTGGGCAGAATTCGGCAGGGCCATGTCAGCTCCGCTCCAGTCAGGCGACTCTCAGGCTGGGTACTGGAATCACTCACAGGTCTGGCGGCTGCTGTTGGCTCTCCTCGAAGATCTTAGCGGGACCGTGGGTTGCAATGTCCACCTGGTCTCACAAAATGGCAACGGGATTCCAAGATGGTGGATTCCAAGAGAATCCAGGAAAGCCCTGTTGCTTTTGATGACCTCTTCTCGGGAGTCACAAAGCATCACTTCCGCCGTGTTCCAGTCTGTTCTATTAGTGAGACCATGGCAGCGCTTCCAGGAGAGAGGAAACAGAATAGACTGCACCTCTTGATGGGGTGGGGCAAGGCTCTGGGAGACATTGCTCCTTGAAGATATTGCTGGACCCATTTTTGGGGAGTCCTCTCTGCTGTAGGATTTGATAAATTTTTTGGAAGGAGCAGTTTTTTTCTTTCCTGCCTCGTAATATCACTGAAGCTTTCCAAGCATTCCCTTCATATAAACTCATACTATCAACCTTCCCTGGCTTCCTCCCTAGACCAAAATTGACCTGTCTCCAGCCCAGTCTAAAGGAAGTCATCGCAGATCACTAGAGCAGCCAACCTCTTCACAGATGACCGATGGCACTGGCGACCTAATCGCGGAGTCTGGGAAAGGAGACCTGGGCGATTCTGCAGTCTCTCAAGACCTCTAAATGGTCACAGGGGACTCTTGTTAGTTGCAGGAGCCATCCAAAAACATGAACCCTCTTTCCCCAGACCATGTTATTTTCCACACATCCCTTCTGATTCATCTGCATTTGTTCTCTGACTCATTGGGTCTGTGATGTCCTTAATTACATCCTGCAATAATGATGAAATGTCAGCCTCTTTCCTGATTTTTTCATGATGTCCCTGCGGGTCAGGAGGTTCTAGCATGCTGTATGGGGCTCAAGGGGCAACCACTGGAGTAGTCCACTCCCCGTTATCATCCTTTTCACACACGCACATGAGAACAAACACACATACTCACCACCGTACTCCTTTCCCCAGGCTGCCATAACAAGCCGCCACAAGGTGGATGGCTGTGAAGGACAGGAGGGTTTGACCCCAGAGTTGAGCAGGTGAAAAGTGGGCATCACTGTGCCACTGGGCCAGGGAAGATCCTTGCTCGTCTCTCCCAGTTTCTGGCAGCCCTCGGGGTTCCTTGAAGCATAGATGCACCTTCACACAGCCACCCTTCTCCTGCTTCTCAGGGACTTTCCTCCCCTTTGACAAAACTTCACTTGGGATAAGGACCCAACTTACTCTAGTAGAACCTCATGTTAACAGTTAACATCTTCAAACTTGAAATCTCAAAGACCCTCTTTCCAAATGAGGTCACATTGGGAGGGAAGGACTTCGATATATCATCTTAGGCGACGGACACAACTCAAGCTACAACACTCAATCACGTACACACACACACACACACACTCACACACACACACACACACACACACACACACATGGACTCTGATGGCTCCTCATTGCCTCAGGATACAGTCCAAGCTCCCTCACCTGGTTGATGAAGGACATCAAGGTCTGGCTCTGCTTGTGTTTCCAGCTTCATCGTTTACCACACTCCCTTCATGGTAAGACAGGCAGGGCTTTCTCAAATGACTCTTGCTCTCTCTTATCACCACCCTTGGGCTTGCTGTTCCTTCTCCCCTGGATATTCTCTCCTTTATCCTTATCCTTCAGCTATCAGGTTAGAGAGCACCTTCCAGGGAAGCTGTTTTGAGTACTCTTCGTATTACATCGTCTTTGCACCTTCTCCTCCCCTAACCCTCTGCTGAGATGATGGTGGTTACTTGACGCATAGTTGTCTACTCTCTCCCACTAGCTGTAAACTCCATGAGAACAGGACTTGTGCCTAGCTTGATCACCTAGTATTTCCCTGAGTACATCAGTACGCTGGGCACACAGAGGGTATCTGAATGAAATTATAGGAGGAGGGATGTCACTCCTAAGAAAGGAACAGTAATTCCTCTTACCTGTGAGGGCCACCATTATGCTTCAGCAATATTGATCAATGGGAAGGAAGCAATGGATGAGGGGAAATGGAAGATCTGTCTGGAGTCAAGGAGGAGGAAGATAACAAGAGCGGTGGGAGACAGGATGTGCCCAGGGCATCAAACTGGGGTGCTAGAGACCCTGAGATGCAGCCCAGAACGGGAGAGAGTCATTCAAGACACACAATAGACAAGGCAGATCTGGGAGGGTAAATTTTACTTGATGTTATGTTATTCCAAATTCTTTTTATATTAAAAGATCATTATTGTGATGTTGATGGAAAACTAACACATTGGGTTTTTTTTTTTTTCCACATTGGTTTTTAAGGAAACAAATAAGACCTCAAAGACACATTCCATGTGCTGGTGGGGTGAGCTTTGTGCTGCTCTCCCCCACCCTTTCCTGCTGGGAGGAAGGCCACTTGTCTTGTTCTTGTGCCTTCAGGCTCTCTGGACGGAAAGTCTGAAAAGCCCTGCTAAAAGGAATCTCTAAGGCCCTCAAGGGCCAGATATTTGTAAAAGGTAGAATGAGGAGAGGCAATTTTACTGTCAGATCTTATGTCATGTTCCTTGAAAACCCTAGGACCACAGTGTACCCTTCTGAAGACTGGTTCTTATGAGGATTCCTTTTTTGAAGAGCACACGACGCCGAAATCCAACTGGGCACTGGCTCCTGGATGGCATGATTGGGGGGCAAATGCAGGAAGTAAAAGGAGCTTCCAGTTCTCTTGACCAAGATGGCATAAAACAAGCCAGCTCCTCTTTGACCTTCAGGACCCTGCCCCACAGTTCCTCCATGGAGACAGGTGGGCCCTCTGATTTCTCCACTGAGAAGTCACCCTGTTGGTGACTCCCTCTTAGTGTCCCCAGCACTACATGACTCTCATTCTAACAGCTACTAAAAAGCATGAAGAGTCCCTGGGTGGTGAAAGCAATTAATGTGCTTGCTGCTAACTGAAAGGTTAATGGTTCAAATCCAGCCAGAGGAGACTTTAAAAAAAAAAAAAAAGCCTGACTATCAACAGCTGAAAAAAACATCCATTGAAACCCCTACGGAGCACATTTCTACCCTGAGATCCATGGAGTCACTATGAATCAAATTACAGGACTGCCAAAAGAGCATGGATTTGGTTTAGAATAAGTGCAGAAACAAGGATGGCAAAGCTACATCTCACTTATCTTGGACCTGTTCTCAGGAGAGACCAGTTCCTGGAGGAAAGCACCATGCTTGGTAAAGTAGAAAAGGGGAGTGAAAGGGAGAGGACCTTTCCTGAGCTGGATTGACACCAGGGCGGCAACAATAGGCTCAAACATGACAGCAGTGGGAAGGCTGTCACAGGACTGGACCATGCTTTGTTCCATTGTGCACCAGGCAGTGCTGCAAGCCAGATCTGACTCCCAGCAGCTGTCAGCCATGGCACGAGAAGACATCAACTCCAACAGCCCAGCTCCTTTGACTGGCTTGGTTTGCGGGACATGAATATGGCTTGCTTGGCTACCCCTTCTTCTGGATTTGCAGTTCCTTAAGAACAGGGTTTTCTCCTCCTCTGTATTCCACCATCTTTTAGGATCAGGTATGACTCTCAGTAGGTGCTCAATAAATGTTTGTAAAACTAACTACGACATGGCTATGGAGTTACCGTGTGTAGTTTCAACTCTTAAGTGCTGTAAGTGCTGAAATGCCCTTATAAAATACTTTCTTCTTTGGAAACCATCCATTAAAATCTAATTGCACCACTTCTCCCCCAATCCCCCTCACACACAGCAGGGTGAAATACAAAGGGTGTGCAACAGAGCAGCAAGGGGAGCAAAGCAACAGAGTCCCCAAGGAATCCGGAAAATAGACTTCAGACTCGGAGGACAGGGCTTGGCACCTCATCAGACTGGATCAGAAAACATTCATAAGGATCAGCAGACAGACCTGGAACTATTTTTGGCCCTTTTTGCTTCTGCTTTTTCTTTCAAGAATATCTATATGAGATAAGCTAGATAAACAATCCTGAGGAGAAAACAAGAGGACTGAAAGTTCCTGGGGGACCAGGGAGACAAGGAGGTAGCAGAAAGGGAGGGGAGAACCAATGAATCCAGGGAGAAGGGAACAACAAGAGATCTAAAACCAATGGTGAGAAGGGCATAGAATGCCTGGTGGGGTTCAACCATGGACATTGTAGCCAAAAGGAAATACTGAGAGCCGAATGAAAGTTGAATATGATAGTGAGACAGGAGGAAAACAAAAGGAAATAGAGGAAATTACTAGGAGGCAAAAGATATTTATAGAGTGTGTTAGATGGGGTTCTCTAGAGAAATAAAACCTGGACACTTATGGTTATAAGTGGATAACTTTATATAACATGAAGGACTATAACAGTTAATTAGTCCACACAGCAGTACAACTAACTTCCATGGAACAGTTAATATACTGGAAGTCCTTCAACTCATGAAGTCTGCTGTGCCCAAGGTCAAGGAAGCAGACAGCTGAGTCTTCCCTCAGGCAATAAAGACAGAATCCTCCCACAGGAAATAAAGAGCAGTGTGGGTCACCAACAGTCAGCAGCTCAGGAACTTAGTGAAGCAGGAGTGGAAGGGCTATCAAACTCAAACGATGGAAGACAATAAGATCTACCAGCCTCAAGCTCAACCGACCTACACACCAGCAGCGTGGCAAAGCAAATCTCAAAGAAACTCAAGCTCTCACCACTTGATCCATGGGTCAGCTTGTCCCACACGTAGTGTAACTCACAAGTTGAGGAAGAGAACTAGCTAAAGCAGTCACACACTGGTCCAATCACTAGAGAGCAAGGGACAGGTCTTGCCAAGCCGTTTATCTCTTTGTCCTCCAATCAAACTGTAACTTGATTAATCCCACATATTTCTATTAGTCAGGTTGGCACAATAAACCTATCTATCATGTAGAGGTCTAAGTATAGCCATATATATATACATATATGTAAATAAATTAATATGTAATGAGAGGGTCTATGCACTTATACTTATATGTTAGATATTAAGGAAACAGACAGGCATTGGACTTCTTCTCAAGTATTCCCTCCACACAAGCACAGTTTGCTCTAATAACCTGGCATTCTGTGACATTCACCTTATCAACACCATTACTGAAGACAATAATAGGTTCCTTAGCAAAGATGGTGAAGAAAGATGTAGTATCTGGGGTCTTAAAGGCTTGAAATTAAACAAGCAGCTTCTAACCAGGATGCAACTCAGCCCACGTGGAAGAAACACAGCAGCCTGTGTGATCTTGAGGTGTCAACAGGACCCGGTATCTAGGGTCAGAAGCCCCAAAACACATAATCATATAGACGAAAATGAGACTGGTTGGAGTGGAAACCCAAAGTGCACCTGTTCACAAATTGGATGTCCCCTCACAGAATGGTCACAAGGAAGGGACAAGTCAGCCAGAGTGCAGTATAGATGAGAGCTCTCGACACATGGAATCTAGGACTGATAAACCCCTCGGGAGCTGTAATGGGAGTAGCAATACCATGAGGGCAAGGGGACGGAGGGGGAAGAAAAAAAAAGAAAGAGGGAACCGATTGCAATGATCAAATTATAGCCCCACCCCCATCCCAAGGGGGACAAACAACAGAAATGTGGGTGAAGGAAAACCGCAAATGGTGTAAGATATGAAAATAATAATTTATAATTTATCAAGGGTTCACGAAGGTGGGAGCGTGAGGGAAGGAGAGAAAAAAGAGAAGCTGATACCAAAACCTCAAGTAGAAAGAAAATGTTTTGGAAATTATAATGACCACATATGTACAAATGTGCTTGATACAATTGATGTATGGGTTGCTATAAGAGCTGTTCTCACCCCCAATAAAATGATTTTTTTTTAAATCTAATAAAAAAAATCGAATCACAGAGACTCTTTGGAGTTGCTTCAAAGGAAGCATTAAGGAGACACAGACAGGTGCTGATGAGGCTATGCTGAGTGAAGTCAGTCAAACACAAAGGCAAATATTGTATGAGACCACTGCTATGAAAAAGTTTTAGGATAAGCTGAGCCCCAGTGGTGCAGTGGTTGTTTGCGAGACTGCAGTCCACAGGGTTGGCAGTTCAAATCCCCCAGCAGCTCTCCAGTAGCAAGGCTGGGCTTCCTACTCCCACCAGGGCAGTGATGCAGAAAAAAGAAAAAAAAAAGGAAAAAAAAGTTTTAGGATAGTGGTTACCATACCAAAAGAAACAGACTTTGGTATTTGCCGGGGGTGGGGGGTAGGGGTGGTCAGGGGAGAGGGCCTCTGGAGCAGAGGGTAGACAGTTGTCAGCGGGGTTCAGGAGAAGAAGATACCTGGGGAAGGGGAACGCCAAGGATGGCGTGCAGGGCAAGTTCATGGGAGAGTTGGTAAATTGTGGAAGTTGCAGAATACAAAAACAATGCTCTGAGAGCAAGCCCCAACCTAATCCACAAGAACGTTTTTTAAAAAGAGAGGCACTCATGTCCCCTGCGCCGTTTCACTACAGCTACTGACCCTATGGGGCGCGGTGGCACTGCCCAGGAAACAGGACATTTCTCTTTGCTAGTGCATGGATGGGGTCCTCGTCTGCCTGCTTGGTTTCATCTCAGGGCACGACATGAGGCGACATTTCACTCTACTACACGTGAGGGAAGAGCCAAACAAGGAGGGCAGACCTTGGAAAAAGCCAGCATCATCGGCCTCCACGTGCAGCCGAGGGGTCAGAGCTTGAAGAGGGATGCACAGTTCCCAAGCTCGTGCCAACACCAGACGTGGGGATGCTCGGGCATGAAGCCAGTCAGGCTAGCATGCTCAATACTAAGTCCCGTCAGTCCTCGGCATGGGCACAAGCCCAGCAAACAGCATACGACACCGGCCGGAAGCTCTGGCTTCTGCGCTAGCCCAACTCTTCACTGGCCTGCGGGTCTGTGCGGAGTAGAGACCACGCCTTCCTGATCTTTGCTCCCTCCTGGCCTCCCTTGTGCCCAGCACTAGCAGCACCTGACCCAGCCAACTGCCATCAAGTCGGTGCCAACTCACAGACCCTTCACAGGGTTTCCTCGACACTCAGTTGTTCGCTCTCCAGCTCACAGCTCATGGGTTTGAACCTCTGGCCTGGAGAGGTTAGCAATCCAATGTCCTCCCACCCCCCACCCCGAGCTACCAGGGGTCCTGGGACCTGCACTCATGAGGTGCCAATTGTATGCTAGCAGACTCTTTGGCTGAGTCCCTACAGAGAAATCCCTGAGGTGAGAAAAATGAAGTCAGGCCCGATGAGGGCAGTTCACAGTGGACTCACCAGCCAGGGATGGTTCTGAATACTGACAAGACCCTCATGAGAACGAACAAGCCTGGCTTTGGCAGAAGCACAGCCAGAGTGCTCCTTAGAAACAAAGGCGGTGATGAAACATGCAACTTTCCTCTAGTTCTTCAATGCTTCCTCCCCCTACTATCATGATCCCAATTCCACCTTACAAGTCTGGCTAGACCAGAGGATGTACATTGGTAGAGATAGGAACCAGAAACATGGGAAATCCAGAACAGATGATTGATCTCTTCAGAACCAGTGGTGAGAGTGATGATACTGGGAAGGTGCAGAGAAGGTGGGTAGAAAGGGGGAACTGATGATAAGGATCTACATATAACCTCCTCCCTGGGGTATGGATAACAGGGAAGTGGGTGAAAGGAAACATTGGACGGTGTATGATATGACAAAATAATAATAATTTATAAGTTATCAAGGGTTCTTGAGGGAGGGTGGAGCAGAGAGGGAGGGGGAAATGAGGAGCTGATATCAAGAGCTTACATAGAAAGCAAGTGTTTTCAGGATGATGATGACAATGAATGTACAAATGTATTTGGCATAGGATGGATAGATGGACGGATGGTGATAAGAGTTGTATGAGCCCCCAATAAAGTGATTATAATAATAAAAAAAGAAGCCAGGGCAGTGAGGCTTCGTCTCACATACTTTGGACACGTTGCCAGGAGAGAGCATCCCTGGACAAAGACATCATGCTTGGTAAAGCAGAGGGTCAGAGAACAAGAGGAAGCGCCTCTGTGAGATGGAGTGACCTCGGGGCTCCCGCCAGGGGTTCAAGCAGAGCAACGGCGAGAGCAATGCTCGAGCAGGCAGCATCTCTTATCGGCAGCGTGGCTGTGAATTGGGACTGTCTCAATGGCCCCTATCATCCCCACCACCACCACTAGCCCTGAAGGGGGATGCATCTGCTGACGTAACGAGTCTGGGTGAGAGCCCCCAACCAGCCAGCCAGCCAGCCACTCAATATGTTGCTCTGCTTTACCTCAACCAGAATGTGTCCCATCAAGACACAGAACGGCATGTACTTCTTCCACGGAAACCTCCCTGAATTGTCCCACCCCCTCTTCTTAAGCCCCATCAGTTTGTAGATAACGAAAACTGAGGTCCTGAGGCACCAAATGACTTTATTAGGGTCACAGAGATGGAGTTTGAGCTTGGGCAGAGAATGCTTGACTTGCCACCCTCTCCCCTCATGCCACCTGCATTCCAACACACACCTTTGCTGGAATCCCTCCGCGTGTTCCTGCCTTCCTCTCCTGGCCATTCACCTAGCCTAAACCACTGCAGACCTCAGCGAGGGCAAGGACAGGCCATTGGCCCTAGCCAGACCAGGCTTATCCTGTTCCTATCTCTGTTATCTGTGATACAGGCCTCCTGGCTAATCCAGCACCCAGTGATCTGGGAACTCATGCTTGTCTGTCAAGAAGCAGGGGTGCTATTTGGAATCTTCAGGGAAAGAGGACATCCTATCCCATCAGATCATTTGGGGTTTCAGCACTTGGGGCTGGTTGCTGCTCCCTGTGTGAAAGGCAGGATGCCTCTCCATCCTTGAACAAGATAGAGCCTCAGATTCCTCCAACAGGAACCCTCTCTTGCTTCCTTCCCACCAACTCCAGCCCCCCTGTGGCTAGGGCTTAAGCATTCTGGGGCTTACCACATTTCAGCGTCTTTGTCTGGTCTCCTCACAAGCTCTCACCTGACTTTACCTTCCTGTGTGAATTCTTTAGGTCACACACTGAATGCACTCATCTTTCTATCCGTAGCACAGAGCCCCCATGCCAGTGGCACAGATGCTCAATAAATGATCAATGAATTAAATTACAATTACTCATCTCAGTCAGAGCCAAGGCAGTGGGAATGCACTTTCCTTCCTTCACATGTGAAGAGGCAAGTGTTTATTGAATCTGGCACCACGAGTCGTGGATATAAAAGGACACAAGAGAGGCTCGACCCCTGTCCTTGCAGAGCAGAGCTGGGAAAGATGCTGGGGCCTTTGGCTGTGCCCAGGGCTAGCACTAAGGACGTACACCGTCTGTGTTATGGACACAGACAACCATTCACCATTCCCTTGGCTCTGCCCAGGGCAACCCCATGAATGTTAGAGTAGAAGTGCAAGCCAAAGGGTTTTCAGTAGATGGTTTGACAGCGGTGGATCTCACCAGGACTTTCTTCTGAGGCTCCTCTGGCTGGGCTCGAAGCACCAACCTTTCAATTATCGGTTGAGGGTGTTCAGCTTTTGCTCTGCCCAGGGACACAAATCCCCAAACTTATGGCCATCGAGTTGATGGCAATTCAAACATAACACCCTTATAAGGATGAGGTGGCTCTTTACCAGAGCGAAAAGACTCCTCTTTCTCCTGAGGAGCGACTAGTGGTTTCAAACTGTCGATCTTGTGGTTAGCGGCCCAACCTGTACCCACTACTGCCACAAGGTTGCAGCAGGAATAGAAACTGCATTTTCACGGACAAGCCATGTGACGAGGTCAAGGTGCCTTCCCTGTGGCCAACTTATTCTCTTCCTCCCAGAAATGCAGGCACATTTCCCTGACAGATGCTGCTGAGGTGGGCAGAACCCTGACAGGTCACAGCAAAGCAGACAAGAGCCGAAAGAAACCAAATGACCCCCCC